>VZRI01004491.1:0-55005 GCA_013397515.1 Upupa epops
CTGCCTGCTTGCCCTGCCTGCAAGAATTGCTGTGCAAACTGCCTCTTTATAGCCGGTTACAATCCTGTTTGCCTACTCCTGTTCACCGTGCTCCAGGTCGCTGTGCTCCCTAGAAGCTCCCAGCCTTAATTACTGGAAGCCAAGCTCTGCTGAGACTCCTCCTTCTGGCTGCTTTGAAGGCAGGCTGGAAAATGAAGTCATGTTGCTCCGGCTTGGTTTAAACCCCCCCAAAGACTCCTCCTTCCAGCCCCTCTGAAGCCATATTGTCCTGGAAACATGCCATCTCTCTAGACAGTGTGGAACCTTGGAGATCTGCTAGAAAGAAAGCTTCACCTGTTTTTCCATAGTTTCCTGAAAGGACAGAGTTCTTCTCTTGTTCATGATTCAGCATATTTGAAATGGAGGAAACCACGCGGAACAGAGAACTAGACTTTAAAATGCCTAATGACACCAAGGTACAAGGGTATGAACTTTGTGGACACCACAGAAGGAGGGACAATTCAAATTCTTTCTGTCCTTTGTATAGTTGGACATTGAGGGTTTTTGCTCAGTTTGACAAGGATGCTGTGAAGAATCTCCACATATCTTTGCATGTGTACCATTTTATGTGGAATTTTTGTTTTATGTGTGCTGGATTAAATATCTTGTTGCTTTTTTTTTTTCAAATCAGGTTAGTTATTTTTTCATTTGGTTTCTTTTCAAACACCCCCTGTTTTCATTTCTGTCCATTAGCACCTTAGATATATGAATTGGTTATTACTGTTATGAGGATTTTTAATACAATGGCATAGTAATTGGAATAAAACTGAAAATCATCCATCTGCCAATCCATTTCCTCATCATTGGACTGCATAGGAATCCTATTGAAGGGGGGAGGGAAGTCACCGTTCTTAAGATATTTAACTGCAAGTACAATAAAGTAACATTTCTAGTAAATTACAATAAAGTAACTTTTCTAGAGAAGACTTAGCAATCTAAGGAGAAACTAGTTGTAGGGAACTGGTGAAAGACTGATTAGTATTTTAGAAACTGTTAATTTTCTGTACTAAGAAATCTATACTTACGTCATGGTATTGCTGTCAAAGAAAGCAAGAGTCATCAGCTTTTGGTGAATGCTCTTTCATACTCACTTCTTAGGCAAGTCCAATCTCATCTGAAACAACTCACTAAGTCATCAACAGTTACAGAATCATAGAATGGCTTATGTTGGAAGCGACCTCAGCCATCATCTAGTTTCAACCCATATACACTAGGCAGGGTACCTCTCATAGGCCAGGTGGAACAAAGCCCCATCCAACACTTCCGGGGAACAGGCATCCAAAACTTCTTTGGACTGTATGTTCCAGTGCCTCACCACCCTCATAGTAAGCAATTTCTTCCTAAAAGCCAAGATAAAGCTACTCTTTTTTAGGCTGAAACCATTCCACCTTGTCCTATCACTAGAGTCCCCTGTAAGAAGTCCCTCTACAGCCTTCCTGCAGGCCCCCTTCAGGTACTGTAAGGCTGCTATAAGGACCCCTGAAGGCCTCACTTCTCCAGGGTTAACAGCCCCAAGTCCCTCAAATCATCTTCACAGAAGAGATGCTCCAGACCTCTGATCATCCCTGTTGCCTTCCTCTGCACTCTCTCCAACAGTTCCACATCCTTGTACTGGGGACTCCAGAACTGGATGCAGTAGTCCAGGTGAGGTCTCATAAGAGCAGAGTAGAGGGGAAGAATCACCTCCCTTGAACTTTTGGTACAGCCCATGATACTGTTGGCCTTCTGGGATTTACTCACACATTGCCACCTCATGTTGAGCCGCTCATCTACCAACAACCCCAAATCCATTGGCCACCCAGCATGTATTTGATCTTGGGGTTACCCAAGTTAGACTTTGAATACTCACACCAGTTGACCAATTTGCATAAATCTAAATTCCAGGGTCTACAAGTGGTCCTGAAAATAGTTTCCCAGTTCTCACACCTATGAAGCAGGTTACATATTGAATAACTTGACATATATCTAAAAATTCAAACTTTGGTGAAAAAACATTATCTTTCAGAGAACTGTAGGTTTTTTATGATAAACCTTTAGCAGGGTTGTCTTGATAGAAATTTAATTTTGAAGGTACTTCAAATCACAGTAAAATCACAGTTGGCATAATTATTCTTCCCTTTCTTTTTTTGATTTTTTTTTTTTTTGGGTGCAGGGAGGGGGCATGAGGGATCTTCTGTGCTAAACATTTGGGCTTCTACTATATCATTGTAAAAAAACCAAGGTGTGTTGATAATAGCCTGTCTGTCTTGGTGTTGGGATGCTTAGTTTTTGTTTCTGACAGTTGGAGACTGAAAAAAAGTGTTTCCTTTCTGTACTCAAGTTTCATTACACTGCTATTTTTTTTTCTCATCACATGGGAAATCTCTCTCAAGGGAGAAGCTATGTACAAGTACAACTTGAAGTTACATTGACATGACAAATATCATGATGAAGCAAAAAAAAAAATCCCATTAAAATAAACCACATGTCAGATTTCAGCTCAGGTTTAGCCAGCTTTCAACTAAGGAAATACGCTTTAGCTGTAGATCACAGAGTAAATACGTAACTGCTTTGCTCAAAGTGCTCCATAGAGAAACAAACAGAAATATGAGCTAGCACTGACTATGAGAATAAACAGAAGAACCTTCCAAGAGCAGACCCTCTCATGCTTTTACCAATGTACCCCTGCACACATCTTCTTACGTAAGACAATGCTTCATTACCTTGTACAAAATAAATGTGGAGTTCAAAGTCAAACACATACAGTGAATGCTGGTCTCACACTGCTGAGGATACTCTTTGTCACTGGATATAAAAACCATGAAGAAATTAATCTTACCGCAGGGTCAGCAAAATTTTATTTGTCCAGATAAAAGTCAGGTTCTCTGTCTATTTGATAAAAAATAACAAAAAATAGGTTTGGAGAGTAAAGGAAATGCTGGAAATATTAAAGAAAAATATGGCAGAAAACTCCCCTGCTATACGTGATTAGCTTTCTTCGTATTTTTAATCATCCCAGGGTCAAGAACAATGTGCTTAGCAGTGTTTAATTCCCTCAGATTGACTCCATCAAATATCAATCCCTACAAAAATCGTGAGGTTCTTAAGAATTGCTTGATTAAGTCTTTTTTCCTTAGTACTGCATTGTTTTAACAAAAGAAAAGAAAATTTGCAAATGAGTATATGGCAACAATTTTTTTGGGGGTGAGTTTCATGTCTATGAGGAAGAAAACTCAGAGCAGGAATGCTATTGCTGCTTTTACCTCCACTATCTTTCTTTCACTCCCCCTTAATCATGCTCTATTCTCAATTTCATGAAGCCTAATTTCATCTTGACTCAGATATTCAACAAAATCTGCACAATGACTGCTTTTGAGTCAGCTTGCTTTGGTGTAATTCCTTATGTATGCATTGGGGAATAAAGTATTCCAGAAAAAACAGGTGAACTGACTTTCCTAACGTGAGAAAAAGAGGTCTTGAATGGCTGACAAGGTTTTAGGACTGATATTTGAAATGTCCTGGCAGGAAGGTACCTCTTATCCTTCTTGGATGAAAAGTCAAGATTAATATTTTTCTAAAATATTGATTTAATTCAATCCAAGACCCGGTCCTGGGAAAATTCTACAGGCTTAGTAAGTCATCCAATGTTCTGTTCTCAGCTGAAGTAGCTGAACATCTTCTAGCTAGTTTTTCTATGAATTGGGCAATAATTATCCACACACGTCATTGCAATGAAATAAGAATGGACTGTTGGAGAGATCCTAATCTGTGTGCAAAACTCCCATCAAAGTTGAAATAAGCATTATTCTATATTGTAACAGCAATTCTATTTGTAATTTCCAGTGAAACTGAATTTCAACAGAAGAAGACAGGGCAAACCAAATATTTGATATTTAATGGTTATACAGAGGTGCTGTCATAATTGCAAAGCCATACCTGTGAATAGTTGAGTGAGAGAAAGTGTCCATTTCTGCTATAGTCCCAACTTGATATTTCTGTAAAAGATTCATTTGGTAAGAGGTACATTAGTTAAAATTTTTGCCACAAGCATACATTTATTGCTGAGAATCCTAGCTAGGTATTTTGGGTTTAAAATTAGATAATAAATGTTTACTTAATTATTAAAAACTTGTTGATTACACTTTAAAAGTGCATAGATGCATGCACTGATCCTCTTTGGAATGAAATTTCATAAATACAACATATAACTTTTTTAGCAGAATCACACAAATCACATGTGCTTTGGAAATTCATTTGGTTCCCTGCATTATTTATGCAACATATTTATGCACCTATTTGTAAGAAAGTAAGAGGGTCAGTTATTCTGGTTACCAACCTAAGGTAGCGTACAAAAGTTATATATAGTAAAAGTACTTGTACAGGTAATAATTTCAGGGATAGGTGAATTTCCAAGGTTTTGATCCAGCAATTATTTCTAAATAGTTCCTTCTTTGTTATTCTAACTAAATCACCTACATCCTTTCTCATGGTCTTCAGCATATATTCCAACATACAAAACCTCAAAGTTGTGTAAATTTGACAGTCCCCTTTTCTCTTGGTAGGTAGGCACAGATCAGTTCTTGCAGGAGAGGCTTTACTCTGAGTAACTCATTTGATAATAACAAACAGCAGTTTCATCTTGCAGGCAAACTACTGTAAAGATCATCAGACTTGTCTGCCAGTGGAGCCAGTGGCGGCATTCACAGCATTTTTTAGATTTATTTTTCACTTGTGAGGATGAAAATGAAAATATTCAGCTATGTTTGCTTTAAGCATGAGACATAATTGTAGAATTCCATCAAGCCAGAGTAGTTGTAACTACAAAGTTGGAAATCAAGCTCTTAAAGTAATGAACAGTAACAAAATACATTTTTATTTATTCATAAATGTATATCAGCTCAAAAATAAATAATAGATCTTGTTGAGCCATGAATAGGTAGATCAGATGGTGATGGTTCCTCTGACCAGAGTTACTTTCCCCTTGAAAGTTATCACTTCCTGAACAAACCATTTAATTGGACTTCACATGAGAAAACATATGACTTTTATGTTTCTATTATTTGCAATTCTGGCCCATTCTAAAAAAAAATAATTAAAAATCACTTGCAATCTAAGGCCATAATGCTCAAAAAGTCTTTAAATTATATGCTGACTAAAACCTGTGAAGAAATGTTTTCCTTGTATCAAATAATATCCTGTATTTTCCAAACTTGATATTATATTTGATATTACCTCTCATAATAGAATGTGAAATGAGTATTTCACATTAGTGTCATGAAACATGATATTTCTTTCTCTTTCACGTCCCACAGACACTAAGTCACCTGCTTCTTTTTTTTTCTCTGTACGTAGTATAGCTAGCTTAGTACTTCTCCCACAAACATCTCCTCCCTGAGCTTTCTTTCACAGTTATTATCTTTTCTCCCCAAAGACCTAGCTGATCATAATTAGTAAACCTTGGAGCAATCTCTGGCTTTGGGGATTGCACTGTTCCAGACCTGCAGAAAAGTTTCTGTGATGGAAACCCTGTTTATTCAAACTATGTCAGCTGCTCTATTAAAGGTGTTCCCCTATAGAAAGCTATCTGTCTTAGTGAGGACACTAATTCAATAATAAAAAAACCCTTTGGTTTTTTGGTTTCCATTCATCTATTTTTTAGCTTATTAATAAAAAATGTGATGAAAATTGAATAGCAGCTAACATAGTGCTAACATAATGTGGTTTGTACAGTCTGAATGGCAACTAATCAGATGCCACTAAGAATTCCTGACCACGAACAACCACTGAAATGAAATACACTCATAATCACTGATAGTTACAAGTAAAAATAGAAGTATACAGGAATTAACATCATGTATTATTTAAAAAATAATAACTCCTTAATGGACAATGCACCTTAGTTTATGTCAAAAACTTGGAGATATCGTCAGTACAATTACAGACATAGCTGTATGATTTCACCTTTTTTGGTATTATATTTCAAAAATTCTTTGTTGAAAGAAATGGCGTGATGGAGACAGAAGTGATGAATGCACTGAAAAATTGCTTCCTGTCATAAATGACTTTATAAACCCACTGGGAAATTTTTCATGTCTACATCTGGTAGATGGTGACTAATGCAGGATAATCAAATTAGAAATCATTCAGCCAGCAGGGACTAGTGACCACACGAAGGTCCAGTGACTAAAGCAAGATTAGAAGTTGATACGTGTAAATCACAACTGATACTAATCAGAAGCAGCTGCCTGATTTCAGACAGGTCTTCATGGACAAGATGTCAAAAAAGATTAGAAATAATCAAATAGATGGAAACAATGAAATGCAGATGATGTTATAGTATAAACAACTGACAGGCTTCTAACAAGTAGGTACTCAGTTTAAAAGCACAGTATTCACAGAGAATGTAAATAACAAAAAGTAAACTACTTTCTACCCAAAGATTATGTAATTATGAATAAAATGTAGTGTGTACGTCATGCATAAACATATTGTGAAAATGTGGAACTGTTGATCAAACTGGACGCGAGATAATGTTACAATTTTCTTATTTTCTGTGGGCTGGCTCTATTAGAATCAAACTATTGTCATTAGTTTATAGATAAAAGACAAGCTTTTTAGGATTACATTTAAAATTTATATTTTAGATTAACATGTTCTAATATTCTTGCTAATGAATATCAGTTCAAAATCATAGAAAAACAAAATAAAATCACAGTGGTATTTTTTAACGTAATTTCTTTGTTGTCTTCTGAAACTTCTGCAGCAAATCCATGAAAACTTCCTATATTTATTGATATTATTTTACATGTCCTGTTTAGAATATGTATCAGTGCCTAAAAACGGAATGTAGGAGATAAATAAAAGGACAGTATAATTTTTTCTATTATAAAAATTTTCACTATCCATTGAGATATATTTGGAGTTGTATCACCATCCTTAGATGTGTTTAAAGATGGCATAGATACTAGAGACATGGTTTAACAACAGGCTTGGTGTGGTTAGGCTGATGGTTGGACTTAATCTTAAAGTTCACTTCCTAAACAATTTGATGTCTCTGTGAGTCTATGTAGGTACAGGCAACTAGATACCATGGATCACATGTAGTATTACACAGGTTTGAATTTATGCAGTACATCTTATATAAAAAAAATTCTAAAGTGTATTGGGGAAGATGTGTTTTGCCCTAGAAAGTTTCATAGTGTAAGAAGAATGAGAATATTTTACTGGTAATAAACAGAAGAGTGAGCATTCAGAAAAGAATGTTGACATTTTGATAACTGAAAGATTGCAGCAAAGTGTTTCCAAAAAAGCCAGGATATAGGTTATTATTATTAAATGAGATATTTTTACAATTATTCAGCTTTTCAGATAGTCTCAATTTTTTATTAGGTGACTTTCAGACTGATTTTTTGCCCACTTCTCAGTCTGGGAGTCCATGCGAGTCAATACACATTACTCACATTTTTTGATTGGCCAACTAAGTTTCATATGGTTCCATCTCATGTTTAGATGTCTATTCAACATAAAAATGATATTTGCTGATATGAAGACCAGGTTGGATGGAGCTCTGAACTACCTGGTCTAAAAAGAGGTGTCCCAGCCCATGATGGGGGTGTTGGAACCAGATGATATTTAATGTCCATCCTAATCAAAATTATTCCATGATTCTATGATATTTTATCACAACTGTAATACACCCATGAGTTGGCATTTAAAGGAACATGTACACACTGCACTGACATGAATGTTCTTCTAAAGTGAAGAACAATTTAGATGAAGAGTTGGAAGATATTAGTAAAAATGTGAGTCAGAGGTTTTCCTGTAGACTGAGTGGGTGGGAAAGGACTGAACATACAACAGAGTTATACCTTTAATTTTCCTGACTTAAAAGAGACAATAATTCTTTTTTTTTAATCACTGTGTTTTAACTTAATATTCATTCTTTATTTTAAATGTAGAATCTTCAGTATGCAAAGATTTTTCCACTACCATGTTTGTAATATGACTGGAAACCTTGCAGGTAAATATGACATTTGAGTAACAATTCTGTCCCACTAAAACTGTGTCAGTAAGAACAGGCTTAAGCTGCTGGCTGCTATAAGAGCACATATAAGTCATGTATACTAAATATAGTGTCACTAATCCAGGACTGAAATTATACTCCAGAGCAAAAAAGAGGAACTTCAACCTCCTGAGCCATATACAATAGTTTTGTAAAAATCAAATACAAATGTTTGTATTTGTACTCTTTGTACAATGATTGATAAATTAAGAAAAAAAAATAATATAATTTATTTGAGTGTATATAAAATATATTAAGAATAAATTCATGACTAAAAACATGTGTGTAATTAACCTCCAAGTCCTTTTCAGCTTCTGAATGCAAACACTTAGAAGCAGGAGAAATTAGCAAAAGCAGAAAGTATATTACACACACTCAACAGGCAGGATTTTTGAGAATGAAAAACCCACTCTTTTGTTAATTCTTGGAATCAACAACATATGTTGTTTACTTATTGTTGCATCTTGCAGAAAAATAAAGTTGGCTTCAGCAAATAATGAGCAGATGAATTTTGAAGAAAGAGGACTGTGTGGCTAGAATTACGAATACCAGACAGTAATGACATTATACTGTGGGCTTAAGGTTTTTCCACAGCAAAATAACAGCCTGCCAGGCAGACAAACAAATTAGCTGATGATGGACCTCCCTTCCACAACTAACCTTTAATCCAAGGCAGCCCATCTAACTAATGAGGAATCCTCCTCTTGTACTACTATGATAATATGAAAGCGGTGTGGAACTGATAAGCTGAAAAGAGTCAGAGAAACCTTTGACCTTTCTCAGAAGTGCCTTTGACATCAGCTAGATGAGAATGCAAGGACTCAGCTATTTGAGTAACTCCAGTGATGCAGCCCCTGAAAGTCTCAAATGACTTCCTTAGACATAACAGTCACTTTGCCCTGACTCACAGAACAGACTAGTATATAAATTCAACTCCACTTAAAATTGTTAGTGGTTTGAGATCATCTCACCTAACCAGCTTAAATATAGAGGCCTACTCTAAACCAGTCACTTTCTAAAATCCTCATATAAATGCCTAAAAACTTTTTGGTTTCTGAAGTTTTCTTGAGAACTCCCTTGAATTCTGCTCTGAGGCATATGCACATTTTCAGTAAAGTACTGTGAATAATCTTAGCAGCTATCTTATTTGTTGCTCCTTTTGGACTCAAAAAGCCATTTTTCAGCCTCCGACAGCTGCTGACCAGCAAGTTCAGAGTAATTGTAAATCCTCACAGAGGTAAACAAGGAGAAATTGCTGCCCTTCCTCTACACAAATTGTTTTCTATTTGATCACTTCAATGAAGAAGCATTCAGCTTTTTATTCCACTGCTATTTACTTCCTTCACACGATGGTAGAACTAAGAAGTACCAAATGAAGTAAGTAGTAAGTTCTTTGAAGAGAGGGAAGAAAGAAAAAGAGAACGCATATTTCATTTTAATTTTTACTCAAGCTGCACTAATTTGCACAAACTGAAACAAGATGTAAGCCAAAGAGCGGGTATTTTGTCCTGAAGGCTGGTTAAACAAGTGTGAAAACACACCTAAAATGTAATCTAAGTCGAATCAGAATTTGCGTGACAAACACAAGCTACGGTAATAGAATATGCATTAGTTCCTTTTGCAATCAGAGGACTGAAATTTGGATCTGTTTTGGGGCTGATATTCTTTCTATCTCACTTACAATTGAGTGCAATATAGTCTCACTTTTTGCAAGCTCTGGTAGAATACTTACAGTGTCACAAATGAAGTCCACATCATAAGATCCTCCATGATAAAAAAAGGATAGTTCTAAAAAAGTCTTTATAATCACGAGTGTTTGTTCAAATTATCACTTGAATGATAACCACTTTCTAAGTTGGAGAGATATGAGTTTGATGGGTGGACTGTTCAGTGGGTAAGAAATTGGCTAGATGGTTGCATCCAGAGAGAAGTGGTCAATGGCTCTATCTCCAGATGTAACACAGTGACAAACGGTGACCCTCAAAGGTCTCTATTGGGATCAGGCTTGTTTAATATCTTCATTAATAGTATTGACAGGGGCATTCAGTACACCCTCAACAAGTTGCTGGTGTCACCAACCTGTGTGATATGGTCAACATACTGGAAGGAAGGAAGGCCATCCAGAGCCACCTTAACAGGCTTAATAACTGGGCCCATGTGCATGGTGCAGGGTACTACAGCTGGGTTGGAGTAATCCCTTGCACAAATACTTGCTGGGTGGTCAATGGATTAAGAAAAGTCATATATTCTCCCTTGAATGCAGAGCAGTCATGTCCCAATCTTAAGAAAAGGAAATGACTCAGGTTCACAGATTCACTTGGGGTCAAATTAAGAAGACTTACTCCATAGGTCTACATGAAAGTCAAGGTTTATTGAGCATACTAGATTTCAAACTCCAACAGCATAGAGAAATACCAAAATTACCCACCATTGGACTCAGAAGGTACAGAAACCACTGAAGTTACTAGATGCTCAACTCAGAGTGTAGAGGAGAGGAAAAAAGGAAAGGAATTGAAGAGAATTAAGAGATCAGATCAACACTCCAGAATACAGGCTCTGGCTGTTCCCTGCTCTGCCTCCCTCTTTGGCTGCACAGATCCCTGGCCATCTTAGTTTCTCGATGGTGGTTGAAGTGGTGATGATAGGTGATCTTCACTATCCCAGCTTTTCAGATTTTCAGCATCTTAATCTTTCATCCTCGCTGCAGGCTGCGGAGGGCTGATGGTGAAGCCATGCACTGCTTCAGTCTCTTTTTATATTTGTGCCAGGGGTGTTCTTTTACCCCTCACAACAGCAGGGTGAACCCTATTCCCATAGTCGCAGACAAAGCAATGGCCAGTAAATCCTTGAGAGATAGCAGCTCACTGTCCTCTCAGGGCTCAAGCATAGATTGTGAAAACAGATTAGCTGAGCTTCTGGGCCTGCCTGGTCCAGAGTGCAGGTCTCCCCCATTACTCTGCTCACAAATTATTACAATTGTTTGAGCCATCTTACTTGTTGTTCCCATCAGACTTTGACAGGATCTTCCATGATTCCTCCTAGCCTGCTCTTCCAAACTCCTGCAGTTCTCATTATTATGACATTTGTGATTGTGTCCTGCTCTTAGATTTTCTTACCTATTACTCCAAATTCTACTCTCTCTTTCCTGATTTTTTTGTCAAGGTGTTGCTTGGGTATCATAAGTGGTGGTGAAGGCTGTGAAATGTATTGCTCATCAAGTTTCCATTGGCAAGCGTTGCTCTGAAGGCTGGATTTGTCCCATTGTCAAACTGCAAGAGGAATACAAAGAAGCAGCAGGATGCAGACAAAATGCAGGAATGATCTTTTTCTTTTATTGTGGTAGACAAGAGATGGCACAAAGGGGAAAAGAATGTTCTGGGAGAGTACACGTGACCCCATGGTACCTATGTTTAAACTTAAAAGTGTCCTACTTTACTGGAAAGAGGAAGAGAAAGCGTGATTTATTTTATGGGCATGATTTGACATACAACCCCAAATCCTTGTAATACAGAAGGAAATGTATTGCTCTTTCTTTTAATAGACCTCCTTTTACAAATGTTTCTATGACATAAAAATAACTATAGGGCAACAACAAAACTGCATTACATGAAGTGCAGAATTGTGGTAATTTATTTTGAGAAACTTTCCAACATTGAATGTCAGAACAACTTGATCTGTTGGAAAAAAAGATTCTTCAAGGTATTTTAGACAAAGGCAACAGGGAATAAAGCATCTGGTGATCCTAAAACATGAGAAGTTTCTCCTGTAACTGCAGGGTTAAGTGTTTTGAATCACTGAATGAGAAAAAAAGTCATGTGAGACTTAGGTAGAAATTACCTTCAAGGTTGGGGCAGACAGACCACGAAGTCAAAACATGTCAAGAAACAGACTGGTCTAGAATTCACTAAAGGCAGCCTGATGAGCAGCA
Source organism: Upupa epops (assembly GCA_013397515.1). NCBI lineage: Eukaryota > Metazoa > Chordata > Aves > Bucerotiformes > Upupidae > Upupa > Upupa epops. Next base: position 12,009 of record VZRI01004491.1, read on the forward strand.
AACAAAAGAATCTGCATCAGAAAGCAGCATAAATGAAAAAACCAAACCATCTGCTTTCTCAACATATATGCTTTCCCCCAGCTAATATGCTTCTGTTAGGAAAACAGTATTTTTATTTCTTTTTGATCTCCACTGACCTCAGAGTTCTGATGCAGTCTGTAGATACTGCACTCTTCTGTGTACAATTCAATTAAATACACAAAGCCAGTCAGCTTAAACCTGTCAAAAGTCCCTCTAGAAAGAAAGTTATGCATGCAAGAATGTCAGACAGAAAATGTTCTCAACTCCAGTGAACTAGTTTATGCCTAAATCATTCAACCTGGTCAGTTAGTTCTCAGGCATCATTTTTCATAATGACATATCTGAAAGCTGTTTCAAAATGGACTTAGTAAAAAAAGTGGCTTAGAAATGAAAGAGTTAGTTTTGTGTAATGATCCTTAAACAAATGCATATCCTTCCTTTCTTATAGATTCATATAAACCTATGAATCTATGAATATATAGATGTCATCTACAAGCAGTCTGTTCTGATGACATTTTGTCATCCTTTGAGGCATCAGGAGTTGGCTGTTATTGGAGGACCAATATGAATGTTGATTGTCCTCTAGATGGGTAGGACATGAAAAATTTTGTTTTAACCTGCCTTGGGGCATAGAAGATTGCACTTCTTGTCTTTGAAGGATGCAATGCAAAAGACTTGATGTGAAATAAATTGGAATAATTGCAGTAGCTGTCTAATTATACATGGCGTGAAATAAGCCTCGATTTCAATACAGTTCAAGAAAGTCTAATGAGGTCTGATGTTTACACCTATTTCCTGGCTCCAAACAAAGTTCTCATCAAATCTGATTGGCTCTGGCACGGTCAGAGTATCTGGCATTGGAAGTAATGTGAACATTGAAAGTAAAGTTTTAATCTGCATTTATGTTCAAAGTAACATATTTATCTTTTCTCTCTTTTTTACTACTTCTTCTTTTTACTCATATTTTTTAAAATGGCATTTAACTTTCAACAATCATGATATATGATGATGTCATACTTCACTGGTAAATAGGGAACTGCAGACCAGGGTGAATAATTAATTTGATAAGAGTTATGGAAATTATAAAATCCAGGAGGCTCAATTTTGTTCAGTTTTATTATTCAGTAAATCTGTACTCACCATTTACACCTAACTAACAAGAATTCTTTTATCAACTAACAGTAAGTTTCTGATAAGGAAGGATTAAAAAAGCAATTCTGTTCTCTCTCCTGCATAAATGCCATAATGGTACCTAGTGCTGGAAATGCAGGACAAACAAAAGCAGATAAAATCCTAATGCCATAAATCCTGTATGGATTTGAACACCAGATTGAATAACTGTAAAACCTCATCCAAAACTGCAGCTCTATTTTCCTGGACAACCTAATCTTGTATTATCAGAACTGCCTCCCCTCACAGGCTTAGAGTTCAGCTCAGGATGATCACAAGGACTTCTGAAGCATTGGCAGACTTTTAAATCCCAGCTATAGGTCTGTTTCAATCCAGTTTTATGGGCAGCCACACTAGAAATCTGTCTAAATATTCTGGAGAAACTCCAAAAGTTTGATTTGTCATCACTGAAGCTAGCTTTGGTAGTGGACAGATCCCTGCATATAAATTAGGTAACTCTCATACTCGCATTGATTGGTCCAGTCCAGTGCCTGAATCAGGTCAGCAGAACGTGGCCTCAGGGAGGAAAAAAGCTTTATAGGGCTATTGGATTACATCCTGAGCAGTGCCTAGAGTACTGCGGCTATGAAGTCTTACTAATTTTGCTGATTTGGTGACTTCTAGTTCTGCAGAGATACAGTTAGTAGGGTACATCCCAAGTGAATGGAGGAGACAAATATTTCCCCTTTTTTTCACTGTATTCTCAGTGGAAAAGGATAGACTTTAGACTGTATTTTTCTCTGGTAGTACCTAAATTGCATATACAGACCACAGAGAAAACATTTCAGTAGCCTGGAACTCCATATGCAGATCTGCTTATTGCTTTGTAAAACTGTTCAAGGGATGAAAGCAGCTACATTAGATAAGCTTGTATGTTCTTTCTTCCTCTTTATGATTCTAGGCACTTCAAACTGCCTAGAATCAGTGCCTAAACCGAACAGACTTAGACATCACCACCCTGTAGTATTAAACAGGAGATCCTGAATTCAAATCTTTAATTCACATGAAAGATTCAAACTGTCTCTGGAAGAGTTGTTCACAGCTTTGGATCGACCTGTCAAGTCCCAGCATAAGCCAGGGCAAGAATAAGACTACATACATGAAAATAGGGGAATTTGTCTGGAAAACAACTAGGCAAATCTAAGTTTATGCTAAAATATGAGGAGAAGGACAAGTCTCAGCCTCAGCTTTCCATGGGCTGCAAATTCCCCCCTCTCTCTCTGTCAGAAGAAATTATTTTTTTGGGATTCAATTTCAGCATTTAAAGTAAGGAATCCAACTTCATTTGGGCACTGTCACCATCATAGAAATTAATCAGGAAGGAAAATTTGGCTTCTTCACTACTATGTAGTGATAATGTCCCTTTGGCAAATGTGCATGGATAAACTGCAGGGCTATTACTTTATCATAACAAAACCTCTTTTGCCAGACTAATCTTTCCCCCTAAATCCTCATCCATTTTGCAGCCAATAGTGAACTAATATAGAAATCACAGAAAAGAGTACTGACATTAGCTTGCTATTGCAAGGTCAAATACAATGGTAGGTTTTAAGGAGTAGAACCTGAACAGTGTCTGAATGTCATGAGTGTCCAAACTGACTTTCAAGGGAAAATGTGCTCCAAGAAAACTTGATTCAGATTTGAGTTGATTTTGGCAAGAAAGCAGGAAAACAAAGCAGAATTGAGCCACTTGCTGTTAGAAGGGATGATTGTAACTGGTGTAAATTTTTACCCCTTGAAGATCAGGCCACTTGCCACTGATTGTCAGCTAAAGCTTTGATCTTGTATGTTTTCTTATTCATGTTTCCAGAAGTAGTTTGGCTAGAGAGCCAGTGTGACCGATATAGATGTTTTTAGAGACTTGGGGGGAGATATTTCATAAGTACAGGAGACTTCATTATAGACCAAACAGTTCCACACAGAATTTTAAAACTGCTGAACAGCATTTTATAAACAAAGTGAGAAGACTCAATATATGCTACAAATTGAATTAGCATCTTTCCATGTTTGTTGTATTAACTAAAACACCGACTTAAATTTACAGCAGAAAACTTTATAAAAACTTGGCACAAACATAACACAAACCAGAAGTCAGAATCTTTGTCTTATTTCATACAATGAAAGCCATTGGTAATGGTTCAGAAGACATTATACCAGTCTGCCCTGACCATGTAATTTCAATATATTTAACAACAAGTAAAAAGCCGACAGAATAGTACTCCTCAGTGAGCATAATTTTACTGTTTCAGAGATCACATGGGAATAACAGATCTCTAGAGACAACAGTTACGTTTTCGTAACAGTGAGTTAACAGTGAGCATAATCTCACCGCTATATTGTTGGCACTATGGTTTTCTGAACACAGTGATGTCCATGGATCATTTCTTCCAAATGACTACTGTGTGCTAGCCAGACAAGGTTTCTTCAAACACTATGTGTTTGAGCATGTGAGTGTCTCTATGTGTAACTTAGACTTTTAATGATAGTTTCATCTGAACAAAAACTCATTAAATAGTATCCCAGCCACTAAAGAATATCTTAGAAATGAATAGGCATTGTTCTTTTTTGACTAACAGCTGCTTTTAGTTTAAGTAGTTTGCTGTAGCTAAAAGCTCTGACAATTCAGATATGTTTTGTTATCAAGGTTTATCTCAACCTGCTAAAGTCTAGATAAGGGATTGCCAGTTTTCCTGCTTCAAAGGAGACAAGAGTAATTGGAACTATAAACTGTCCCATTCATCATTAAAATGCACGTTTTTATAGGACCACAGAAAGCATGTGTATCTTTACTAAGACAAGGCATGCATTAGACAGATTTAAACTGAGACTGCTCAATGCTGCAGATCACTTCTCTGACATTTACAGACATTAATGTGCACACACTCATTTCAGAAGAGAAGAAAATAGCACGTCTAGTCAGAAGATTGTTTTACAGAGTGACGTCCTTATAGATCTTTGCTTTAGCTGAAGCCAAGGGCCCTTAGTCCCTCACCAAAGTTATTCCATCAGACCTTCCATGTTCAGACCCTATAACTTTTTTCATTGCTATTTCACTTACTTGTGCAAAGTTTTGTAGAGCTAGATCCAAGACCTATGCAGTCCTGACGTTGATTACAAAGGCTTTCTCTTGACCTCGTCTGTCAATTAATAATTTCCACAGCCCGTTAACAAAACCTGGAATCCACCCTGTTTTGTGTTAAGATGTACATATTTCCTTATGATCAATTTGATAGAAACTTCACTTCCTTTTTAATTGGTTGCAAATTCATCAAAGTGAATTAAGTTTATTCCAGCAGGCTGTCATCATCACGAGAATATATAATTTCCACATTCTAAAGCAAGGTTTTGCCAAAGGAAAAAAAAAAATCTGTTTCCTTTCTTTTTTGCTCAATAGTTCTAAAATAAGTCTCTGCTTGTTTTTTACTGGAACACTATAAAGAAAGTTGCCTGATAAGGTGTCCATTAGTTTCTCTAGTAAAAAGATATTTTATTGTTATCATAAAATAGGATTTTTTTAACAAATCTCTGACTGATAAATGTATTGTACTTCTGACAAATCTAGAGGGTTCTGACAAGTTTTTTCCATTTGAATGTTGTCTCTGCATATCCTACAAATGGTAGACTACACGTAGGATATGTCAGCAGCCTCCAGTGAGCAAAATTACTTGTTCTGTGAGAGAATGAACAAGAACCAGCTGCACAGATATTTTGAAGAGTTTATATAAGCGTGTTCACATGGTTTTCATAAGAAAACAGGATCACTGAATGATAGAATGGTTGACATTGGAAGGGATCTTTGGAGGTCATTTTATCTAATTCCACTTCTCAAAGCAGGGTCACCTACAGCTGGATGCTAAGGACCCTGTCCAGATGACTTTTGAATATCTGCAAGAGTAGGACCTTTACAACATCTGTGGGCAACCAACAACCTGTTCAGTGTTCAAGCACCATCACAGTAAAAATGTGGGTATTGCTCTTTCCAGTATTACAGTTTGTGCCTGTTCTAGTTTCACTCAAGGCTCCAGTCCAATAACATGTGGAAATATACCCTAAATCAATAGACTTCTAGAGGATTTAAATAGGCAATAAGGAATCTACTCCAAAATTAGTCTATAATGAGTACTATTTCTTACACTAAATAACCTTAATGAAAGCAAAAGACTCCCAATCTTTTTTTTTATAGTATAGAATTCTGTCTTCCTGTTAGAAAACTGTATGTGTGCTTTCCTTTAGATTGTCTAACAAGATAAGATGGTTCATTTTTCTGCAATTGCTTTACACAGATACCAGGCCCTACATGTGCCTGGCACTTTATCCATCTAAAAACAAGCAGAATTCAATTTAGTATGTTTTTTCAGGGATAGTAAAAAAACTCAGGGCTGAATGTACTCGCCTTAAAGAGCTGTTACATGGTAGAACTGAATGAATTTAAAATCTCATTTTAAGATCTGGCAATATGAACAACATTGGCATATAATTGTTCAGAAAGATGAAATATACATGTGGAAGAAGAAAGAAAAAAAACCAAGATACTTGCAGCATAATCCATTTAGCAATCTGTCTCTAATTTTAATGATGTATTTGTCATTTTATTACTCACAAAATGTCATTTATATGAAACTGTCACCATGATATTAGGGAGGAACAGCTTGTGTTCAATGTGCAATGTCTTTGCCAACTTTCAATGTTAGTTGCATTCTACCTCTCTAGAATTTCCTTTACACTTTCAATTCAGCTTGGATATAACACTTCATGTAGCAAATTTTTGTTCATAGCTGATGTACAAAGTGTGTGCATTTGATTTTGGGGTGGATACAGCAACTATTGTGTTTAGTTTATTCAACAATACGGAAATCATTCTGGTAATCATTGTGTAAAAATAGTCTGATGTTAAATGTGATTATGAACTAACTCGTTTTTAACATTAATCTTGAAAATGTGGAGTTGTAATTACTTCCAAAGACAAAAAATGATAAAGCAGTGATAGTACATTTCCTACTCACTCAAAGATGTCTACAATTATAATCTTCATTCCTGATAATCACTGAGCTAAAGAAAGGTAGTTTTCTTTTTCTTTCCCTTTCCTATTTTTATCAATGCCATGATACACAGTTTGTTACAGTTAAATGGAAAAAAAATCACAACTACTCATTAATTCCCAAGTTTAAAACATATTCTTCAGGAAATACAGACAAACATGCAGTTTATTGTGTTTTTACACATATAAAGAATTTAGGTTCTTAACTGCTATCTTCGAAAACTGCACCAATTTTCTCATGTTTTTAATGTTTTGTTCAGTATTCTTGCTGTAAACAGTTAGAAATAACAAAAAACTTACAAATCTCAGAAGCGCAGAGTCAGTTATGTCTGCCTTTGTATAATGAAGGCAATATCTGCCACCGGCCTTTCTATGGTCTTGTGAAGATTTGGGAGAAATCAATAACATTTTGTAGACCGTTTTGAAGAACTGAACAGTAAGTTGTGATAAAGTTGTTTCACTGCCATCAATATTCAAATATAAAAAAGGAAGGGTTTTTTTAATTAGAATTAGACTAAATTATGGATTAATTAAAATTCAATGTATTTATTTAAAAGCTATAAGGAATTTATTTGACACATATTCTAAGTTTCTAAGCTTTTTATTTTGATTTTGAAATCAAGACTGACATTTAGGAATTAATGATTTTTAGTAGAAAAAAGGGATTTTAAAGAATTAAATTACTGAATAGAGTAGGACTGTCAGGGTCTCCTCAGCCACAGCAAGATGGTACCAGCCTTGGGTATCAGGCACCTACTGAGGCAAAAGGACAGAGTTAACTACTCTAGATAACTCCAGGTTGGCATCCTATGCCCTTACTGGGGCAGTGACTGAAGACTGGGCTGTGAATAGAGTAGGGGAAGCCCTAGAGTTGGGCAGAGCCATTAGGACACCTGAGTACTCTCAGAATCTCAAAGCTCTGGCTCTTGGCAAGGCAGAGGCAGAGAAAAAAGCCACATGTAACTCAAATAAATTCTAGTTTCATTATCTACATTATTAAAAAGTTTACTGGTAATAAGGGGTTGATACATAAGTTGACTGCAAAGGACTGTTTAAGAACTTATTTTTCCTCTAGAAAGAAGAATGCCCTCAGGTTCTTCCGCTTGAATCCTCACTTGTCACCAACATTTGTTTTCAATCCACAAATCTACTATGTTAATCTCAAAATAATTGCTTGTTTGTAGAGCTTTGGAATTGAGCTCCACTAAATGATTTAGCATACTTTCTTGAACATAATTCAATTGATTTAATCAAAGAACTCACGTGACTTAGTTATTTGTAGTACACTTTCTAGTGTAATTTTTAATCTCCAGAATTCTTTCAGGTGAACCAGAGTCTAATTCATAGAAAAATTTTGGAAAGCCAAAATCTGGGGCTTTTCAACATATATGCCCATACTTTTATTCCATAATGTACTGAGAAAGGGGTTTTGACCCTGCCACATGTGAATATTTTGGGCTTCATTCTGATTTTAGATAAAGCATGTATCAGATACAGTTATCACCATGTTGTATAAATATCTCTGTATTCTATCAAATAAATATCAGGCCTGGTACATGATCTGCCATTTGTAATTCTGAAACTTAAGAGATGTGTCTAGACAAGTAATATAGATGTTGCAGAGATACACACTCTAAACTCACCCTCAGAGCACAGGCCTGCTATAGGTGTTCCCCACAGACTCTGCAGTAATTGGACAGAATATCATTAAAATGAAACTTTTAATACAAGTCTGAAGAGTAAACCACTACATTGCATCTCTTTTCACAGGAGTTGGACAAATTGGTTAAAGCAGAAGTAAAAGTTGGACATGTCCTCTCCCATAGAGCTGTCGTTGTTATTTACCTATCATTTTAAGCTGTTGATTTAAAAAAGAAATTAAAAGGGAACCATTACCAGTTTTAATGTCAGTTTTGGAAGTAATGTTTATGACGTTCCTGGCTTAGGTACTGTATAAACAATTCCCATCCCTAAATGGAATCCTTGCACACATTCAGCCAAAATCTCAATGGTTTGTCAATTCAATGGAGTAATTATTTCCTCAAAAGAAGGCACTTACTAATGGTTCTGCAGTTTATGCTTGAAGTTAAGCACATGTTTAATTGTGGTCCAAATGAGGAAGCAAGTGGTGTGCTACTCCATAATCATGCTCACATAACAGGGCAGAAGTGGCAGTCTACCCATTCTGGTTGAATTTCTAAAGGTACATTCAGAATTTAGGAATAATGACACAAATCTATGCATGAGCTTCTTACTCGATGCTTAGAAAATTATTGCAGAATTTGAAAAGCAGTACAAATCATGATGATGGCGTGTGTGGATTCAGATCTTTTTACAACTATGATTATTACTGTGTGGAATTTTTTAGCTGGACAAAATCAAATAGTTATCAAATTTGGCTATCTCGTAACCTATGAACTGACTTCTTTCTCTCATACAACTTCCCTAAAAGCAGTTCATATTCTTATCAAATATATTAGAAAAAATACCCACTTTCAATTCTTACCCTCTCCCTGCTACCAGAGTTTTACCTAGGTAGATATCTCTAGGAAATGTAGCTCTTATTTTTTCATTATTTTCCAGATTGCACTGCATTTGCACAGAAAGAATAATTAATAAAATGAAATATTTTTTACAAGTTTTGCTAGTTGCTTTTGCAAAACCCCTGTAAATACAGCAATTGAAGAAATTTCTGGAAGTTAAGTATCACCAAAGCAATGCAGCCAAGACAACATCCACAGCTGAGGACGGCCTTGGAGTATTTTAGATTATTTTTATTCTTTATTTCATCATGTAACTATTTCTTACAGAAATCCTAACTATAAAGATCACATTTAGTATCTCATCAGTCATAGACTATATCCTATATGATTCAACTGTCTTAGTATCTCTTACACCTTAAGTAAGGTGACAGAAGCTCCTGTAATCAGATCCATTCCAGTTCATGCTATTTATTTCAGTGGAATAAAAAACAATTTTGTATGAAAGACCAAGCTGAATGAGTCATACATCTAAAGGGGCTGTCCATCTTGGCAGCTGCAGTTTTGTGCCAAATTGCAAGCATGCAATTTCTACTGAGAAAAAATATCTACAAAAAGATGTTTCTCAGTAATGTGAAGTATTGGACAATATCTTTAAGGCTGTGAAGGTGAAATGTTAGGCACTCAAAATCTTCGTTTATACACTCTATGAGATATTTTATTTTCCTAGCAGCAAATATTTTATTTGTTTTGAATGTAAGACAAAGCATTAGGAATGGCCTGGGGGGATGTCTAGCACACAAGTGACTAGTAACAGTCTAATCTCCCTCTAGTATTGGAGGAAAATATGTTTTGGTTTCTTTCTTCTTAGTCAAGTAAACAGATAAATATATTTCCCCTGGCTTCCATTACACCAAGTTGGCAGTTACATAAGAATCCTTTCAGTTTTGATTTCCTGTCAGCTTTACTAACAAATGACCACAGAGTGCAATATTCTCTTGGTGTGTTTTTTTATAGAGTCCGTGCTTTGAAAAGGAGTGTTTCTGAATGAGATTTCTATATGTTCTCACTTGGAGGGCTCGGTTTGTTTTCTTTAAGCATTACACTTCCCCTTTTAATGGATGTGTGAAATTAGGAAAAAGCAAGGAAGGATATAGCCTGGAAGAGAACAAGAGAACACTTTTTTTTTTTTTTACAAACTTCTTTTCTGTTGATCTTCATCTTTTAAGCTGGAGTCACAGACTGACTAAATTCAGATACAGCCTTAAACTGGTTCAGGTTACTTTTCAATCTGCTCATAGAAGACAGAAAAAACAAATCAAGCCAGCTTCAGGTGCAGAGAGCTGATCTCAGGGAAGTCAGTGATGTGCTGCTGGATGTTTTCAGCAAAGTTTGCTGAAATTTATCCCTCAAAGTTGAATGTCTTCTCTTAGGTTGACCTCTCAAAGAAAAAGACCTGACAACAGGGGCTACAAGTTGTGGTTAGAAGATACATGGTTCTTAAACTCCTCAGTGCTCACTCCTATGGGCTGGTACCTAAAATTAATAGCCTGCTTTCTCACACTTAAAATTCCTAGTAGGTTACCCCTATTCTTTTCATTTGTCTCTAAAGAACGTCTCTATTTTAAGCTAAGTATTAATTCACTACTCAGAGACAGACAGTAGCCCATCTTGAAGAGCAACCAAAAGCGTATGGCACGAGCAAATCTTTTGTAAGACTTTTTCTCTTTTCCAGTTGTGTTTTCTTCTTTCTCAACCTCCATCAGAGCTCTGTCTTTAGGCATTGTTTCTGGAGAGAGTAAAACACTTATCGTACAAATGACACTCAGTGCACTTTGCTATATTTTGTTCTTGGAATTGTGTATGCTCAAGTAGCCCTTTGTTCTATGTTTTAAAAAAGAAAAAGTCTTGCAGTGAAGTGCTCTGTGCTGTTGCTGATTCTGTGCTGAGGTATGTGGATAGCAGTTTGGGGTGAGAGGGGGGAAGGAAGTGAGATGAAATTACTTCATCACTTCCATCCTTACAGGGAATATAACAAGGAAAGCACTTTCCAAATAGAGAAAGTGAAGTGTCTTCACACAGCTAAGAAGGCCAAGAAAACTGCCAAGAGGGGAGTGAAAGGAACATTCCAAAAAGCTGTCCATAGCAGACCGTAAATCTTACCCAGTGGACAGTTCAAATACACCACTTGTACCAGCCCTACACTTCTCTGTTTATTTTCTCACTGTCAGCATTAAAATAAAATAATGAAGTAACAAACAAACAAACAAGAAAATGAGTAAGAAAAGCCCATAGAGATGAAAAGAATGTGAATCCTTTTCTGTCAGTAGTGTTATGGAGTCCCTTGGATCACACTGTGCTGCAGCCTGTGCAAACACCACTGCCTCACCATGTCTGATCCAAGAAAGAAATTCACACACTCTTCTTAAGTATCTGAAATTACCATTCAGAGGAATACAGGAATGCCAAGACTATATTTAAATATTGTTTTAAAAAAGCACAACCAAGCCTTTTGTTTTATGCCCAGGTGTCTTCCTGTAGGTTTTGACTGCCCAAGCTCACATCAACTTTGCAGATCCCTTCCTATGCTCATCTAGGACTTGCTTTTAAGGTAATGAGTATTTTACATTCCTGGAGACTTTGTCAGGAAAATCGGAGGAAAAGTACATCCTCCCTAGTGTGCAGTGGGAAAGATAGGAAACTCTGCTGCTTGTTTGAAAGGGCTTGCACAGCCCATACCAAATAGGCAGGGAAATACCTCTTTGGAGGAAACCGCACAGAGTGAGAGCCTGGGGAGGTAAGTAAGCATGCTGGAGGAAAACAAATGGATTTCTGCTGGAAAACAGCCTGGTGTCTGTCAGCCGTTCCAATAAAACTGACATGTTCCTGCAGACTGAACTAGTAAGAACTGCATATCATGATGGGGAAAAGTACCGATAAGAAAATTTAGTAGAGTTAAAGCAAAGCCCAGCTAAAGGAAAATGAAAAGCTTTTCTTTTTTCTTTTTTTTTTTTTTCCAAACATGCTCGCAAATGAGACAGGAAGGTATGGCTAAATAAAAAGTTTCACTAGAAAGTTAAAGGAATTAAATTTCTGGGATTAATGTCAGGGAGTTACATTACCTAAAAAGTCTTTAAGTGGCATGAGAGGGGATTAAAGAATACCATGCTTACTAATGCAGCCCAGATTCTGTGTTAGATGAAGTGAGAGGTCACCTTCAAAAGTCATCCAAAACTTTACAGAATCACAGAATAATTCTGGTTGGAAAGGACCTCCTGGATCATGGAGTCAAACCATACACAAACCATAGGTGTCACATCAGCCTCCTTCCAGTCATCTGGGACCTCCCCCTGTTGACCATGATTGTTGAAAAATGATGGAGAGAGGCTTGGTGAGCTCTCCTGCCAGCTCCCTAAGTACTCTTGGGTGAATACCATCTGGCCCCATAGACTTAAGAGTGTCTATGTGCAGAAACAGATCATTAAATACTTCTTCCTGGATTATGGGGGATCTGTACTGTTCACCACCCTTATCTTCAAGCTCAGGAGGTTTAGCATCCTGGGAGCAGTTTGTCTGTCCATTAAAGAGAGAGGCAAAGACAGCATTAAGTATCTCAGCCTTTTCCTCATCATTGGTTGCAATATTTCCCCCCACACCCAGTAAGGGATAGAGATTCTCCCTTGTTCTCTTTTTATTGTTGATGGACCTGTAGAAACTTTTTTTTTTAACAGATTACAAACTTGATTAACTAATATAACAGCCCAGAAAGAGCTCCACCAAGGAACCAGGTTTCCACAGGAAAGAAGATTCGTTTTTAAGACAGCTTTAACATTAAGAGCAGCCTCTGCAGATTGCTAAGAAAACTAAAGGATCTCCAAAGGTCCGTGTACCATTAGCAGACATTTTCATTTATTTATTCCACTGGTACCACTATGAAGGCATCTGAGTGCATTTTTGTGGGTGTGGTGAGCATTTGCTTCTGTGTCCACATGTAAATAGTGTGTTTCAGTGTTCAATCACATGAAGCATCTGGCTATGTATAGACAGTTTGGTAGAGAAGGCTGTAGAGCAGGGGTAGCTGTGGGATATCTCCAGGGATAGCCATATAGAAGCCATCTAGCCACTAGCATATTCATTTTCCATTCACTTGATGGCAAGTGAAGAAAATCAGTTTGGATATTTGAAAGCCGATATCTGAACATTTCAGGACTGCAATGAGTTTTCACGTTCTACAGGTATTCTTAGTGACTCATTCTGAGTATATTCAACAGGAAAAAAAACAAGACTGTGTGAGGACTTTGCTAGCAGAAGTAGACTTTCAAGAATTATAGGATCAGACATTAACTGGGACTCAGTTGCCTCATGAGGGTGCACAGCAATGAAAAACACAGTCTTCAAGTAAATGCTTGATGCAAAACTTCCACAACTTACACTTCTGTGAACAGCAAATTTTCAGAGCTTTCATTTAATTAAAAAATTAAAAAAATATAAGATAAATGGAACTATGTGATGGCAGTTTTTTAACTGCTATGAGAAGTTTCAGTACTGTTAAACACAAGGCTGAACAGCAGATGGCATATTTATGCCCAAGACATGAGACTGTTGTTGACATGGTTTGTAACAGCAATGCTGATGTAAATGCATATTTGCTCAGTCTGTGTATAATGCTGACATTAATCCTCAGGGAAAGAAAACCATCTGGAAAATTTTCAGTTAGTATAATCTGAACAAAATTAAATACTATAAAGTTGCATATTATTTGAGGTAAAATTATCACAAGTGGAGAGAAGGACTGTATCCTCATTTGTGTTTTACACTAGCCTCACCTAATCCAATGGGTGCCTCTAATTCTGTATTTCCTGCCTTAATTTTAATAAATTGTTATGAGTTGCACTGTATATGTTTTTGTCTTTCAGTACAATGTGTCAAATAACCTAGCTGAGGATAACACTAGCTTGAGGAGACACATCTGGAGACATCTCTACAAATACCAACATTAAAAGTCAAGCAGCTTAAAGACATGGTTTAGACGTAATCTTGGTAGATTTAGGTTATTGGTTGGACCTGATGATCTTAAAGTTCTTTTCCAAACTGAACTATTCTGTGATTCTATGATTCTATCCCTTGGGCTCTGAAAAGGTATGAATCTTTGCTCTAGAAGACAGTTTTTGACTAAAGAATTTACTGTTCTGTGTATAAAAACTACTCTAATAGTAAAAACATCCATCATGATTTTGAAATTATAAAGTTTTAATAGAAATATTTGAATTGTAAGCAAATCAAACAATACTTATATTCAATTAGACTCTGACTGAATAATATCTGCAGTGGAGCTTTGATGCCTAGCCTTGAAGTAAAACATTTACTTTTCTCTTCTGCCACTCAGTATCAATCAGGAACATGCCCGGAGTACTTGACTAAGCCAGGATATTGAAAGGTATCATGACAAGGTCTGTGGAATTCAGAATGAGGGATTTAGCACCTACTCATTAGTCCTAGATGGATTTTTGACTGTGATTTCAATGCAAGTAGGACTTGCTACTCAGAAACAGAAGCATAAATTGCACTACAACTTTTGTGACAATATGGAGAAGTCATTGCACCTTCCCAAGTGCTCTGAAACAATATCAAAAAATTCAGGAAACCTAAGGCTGTTAAGCTATTCTGTTGCAGCCTTTCACACCATATATTCTACATTATAAAAACTGACACAACATGAAAAAAAAATCAGGGCTTACTTTGGTATAAACCTTTTTATGGGTTGACTTTTACCTCCCAGCTGCTTTCTTTCCTATTTATTGCCTGTGGTTTTTATTGGAACATTGCTGTCCAGAAATCGGTGCTTTTGAAGGCAGCGTAGATACACAATTGAACTCTACTAAATGACCTGCTCTGTTTACACGAAGATTGTTAAATAACAAAGAGCACAAAGCAAGTACTAAGTATCTCTGTGTGTTTTCACCATTTATCATCTGTAGATTATAATTTTCTTTTAAATACAAAAGATAAAGAACATATTATGTTCTCTCACAAAGGCAATATCCCTTTGTTGTGCAAATTGCTATATGAACAGTTAAGTCTCATGGCTCCCAGGGGGCGCAGACATGTCACCTGAACATTCTTACTCCTTTGAATGCAAAACTATAGCAAGATATGAGTTTGACATATGGACTATTGCTAGACTTTTATAACTTTGGAAGCATTCCTGGACAGTTGATGTTATTGGAATGTTTCCCATTGATTTCAGGAGTTCCTGATAAAATCCACTGATTTTATGAATCAATTATAAAATCCGTTTTTTGGACTATGAACTAAAAGATTGCAATGTTTACCATGGAAAATTCAGAATCAGACTGCAAGCAACCCTCTACATGAGTTTATTTGAAGAAAGATACACTGTTGATATAGCTGGAGTTGCTAGCAAATATGTGTTTAAATCATCAAAATTGCAGTGCATTCAGAAATGCTTAGAACTTTGAAATTTCATCTGCATGCTGAAAAAGATGTAATGAACTTAGTGTCCCTTGTTTGAACTTACTGAACCATATTGCTGTGATGTTATAGGAGCTTGACAGTTCTTGTCTGGACAGAGGCAGTGATTGGGTGGGACTAGTAAGAGTGATAGTGATGGTAACTTGTGTAAAGTAAATTAAAATAAATACTTAAAATTCCAATCCTTTCATAGTGAAATTATAAAGAACTACAAACTTCTTTTGTAACTACTCATGTTTAGGTTAAGTACATAGTTTTCACTGTGAATGTATCTCTCCAAAATATGGTAGGTCATTTTCAGTGCAGAGCTAAGGAAGCTCTTAGGATTGCAGGACTGCAGTATAGGTTTGGCTATATCTTGCATTTTATGCACAATTCTGCTATTTGAATACACATGAAGATTTGGAAAGTAGCAGTCCTCCTTACTCTTATACAACAATCCCTCAATGAAACTTGAATTGAGAGCCTATCAATAGAATTCTAAACCTTCCTCTTTAAATAAGAAATGTAATGCTAATTAAGTTGTTAGTTTTTGTAAAATATTTTATTAAGAATAATAAGAGTAAACAAGGTTACAAAAATACCAACTTTATTAACAAATGAAGATGCTGTTAATTACAGAGGATTTGGAATACAAGTTATAACCACAGCGTTCCCTTTTTATTAGGCATTCAGCTAATTTTATTCAATGGGAGCATTATTTTTCCTATTTAAATACGAAAAAATACTCTTAACATACACTCAATTCCACAGGCAGCTCCCCAAAAGTTAGATCTTATGCAAGCAGACATCATACATAAATGCCTAAGAGTATATGTAAAAAGGAACACGGCAAAATTTTAGGATGAAAAACCATGTTAGTTCCTGCCAGCAGCCCCAACATTCATAAAACAGTAATATACCAGTGCACATGAGGGAGGAAGAAAATAATTGTCAAGAAAACAAGGCTAAACAACCAATTTAATAGGTTTTATACAGGTTCCATGGGGGTCAACTAGTTCACAACTTAACTTTCAGAAGGATGATGATAAAGCCTTTTGTTGAAATTGCAGTGGAGTGGAGAATGTGTGTGTTTTTCAGTGTACAAGGATGCATGTAGTTCAGTGCACTGACACGAGGAAAAGCACTGAGCAACTTTCAGTCCCTGTTCTTCTCATAATCACATTCACTGATTTCAAGGGACATTTTGCCTGAGTAGATTTTGACCCTCAGAGACCCTCATCTGAAAATCTCTAAGTCAAGTGAATAGCTCTGTCAAGTATATCGGCATTACCTGCAGCAAGGATTTGCAGAATGCCTCACAGAATTTCAATCTTAAACTACAGAAGACTTCAGCAGCAGCAAAAATCTGAACCAGTACATTCCCAATGAGAGCTACTGTTTCTCTTGAGGGTCATGAGGTTTATGGGAATAAAAGAGACAGGGGAAAAAAGTTTTCTTAAGGGAAAAATGTTTTCATTAGTGAAAGGAAGAAGTATTAGCCAGTTCCAATACCCAAAGAAAATCCATAATTAAGTCAAACTAACTTCAGTAGCACAAAATCAGGTCTTTGGGTTTAATTTCAAGATTTTCTATCCAGCTATTACTCTTTTCGGAGATCAAGAATTAGTTACTGTGAGGAGAATTAAGATGGGAGTTTAAGAACATCCTTAGATAAGAGAAAAATCGTGGAACAGTGAAAAAATTATCTATAGAGTGTCCTTTCTCAAGAGAATCCTGTAGTTATAACAGTTGCCAGGTACAGTACCATTGGTACCAACAAGAAATATTCACAGGAATAAATGAAGTACAAATTCGTTACCACATATCATTATTCTTCTCTTCCCTTGCCCTTCAGAGTCTCATGTGCCCTCCATACTGAGATAGGGAGAGCATGAGCACCTGATGAACAAGTGCATACAAACATGTTAAGTTCTGGAGCACTAACTCTGCACAATTTATTTTACTGAGGCACTGCCCAGAACGAACAGGTAAAAATCCTTACACATTGTCTAACAAAAAACAGTATTTTTATCATATATATATATATGTATATATATATATAAAAATCACAGTCTTCTGCACAGCAGAAGCTTATAACTAAAATATTTTAGGATTTGATTTTTTTTTTTAGATTGGCATAACAAAATTCCTGCAAATATAATACAGTGAGCACATAACAATTCTTAGAATACAAAGAGTGAACATGGAATAATATATTTTATCCACATTCTACTTGTGACTGAAAACAAAACTCACTTGGAGTTGTTTTGAAAAGCCTCTTTTAAAAAGTTTATCTTTCAATAAGATATGGTCAGTATATACTTAGTAAGAATACACTCTTCACATACATGGCAATAATTGTGTAAATACAAAGCACTAAATCCTGCCCTCTGTGGGCCTGCTAAGTAAGAGAGGCCAAAAGGAGCATAAAGCCTTCAAAGGCAGCCAGAACAGATTGAGACAGATATCTGTGTAACATTCACAGCCTCAGATTTGCTGTACAGAAAAGTTGCATCTTGTCCAAAGAGTCTATTTACATCAGGAGAAATTTCAGAAGCTCTGCTTGCTGAAAGACTTCTTCCTATGTGCCAGTAGAATCTGCAGGATGCCTGATACAAATCTCATCAAGCCAAGCCACTTAAGCATGGGTTGAATATCACCCCAGTACACCAGCAGAAGTAAGTAGATTTGAGTCCCACTGAAGTAAAAGTGCACCGCTGAAGAAAATAATTTGATGAGTCAATGTGAGGGCTGCCTCCCTGGACAGCTCCCCTGAAGTGGGTACTTTCTGCCAGGGCATAACTCAACCCTGCGTCTTGTGAACGTACACCATGATGTCAGCTTAGTGATGATACACATACCATAAAATTTGCTATTGGAAACATTTACAATGACATAGTCCCAAGTGAAGTAACAGTGCAGTTACTTATGCAATTACATGGACAGTAGTAAATCTAACAATTGGATATAGGTTATATCAATTTTCCAGGGCAACTGATGCCACCTATAACAACATATCTGTATCATGCTTCTAGACATATAACTAAGTGCCCAAGAGAACAAGTGTTTTTCATAGATGATGATTATTTGTTCCCTTTCCCCATCAACATAAAGGAAAATGATGGTTCTACATACAGACAGGATACAAAAGCTAGCAACCTATTGGTGATGTTTTCCATATTACATACAAGATTATATCAATCTCTGCCACAATTTTATAACCCTGAAAGGAATTACAGAAAGGATAATATTGTGTCAAAATCTAAGAAAGGTTTTATTAAATATCTTAGGTCTTTGAAAGACTTTAATCCCTCAGCCAGGTGCCAATTTCAATTACCTTTTTACTGTTGTAAATACAATTGCTTCCACAAAATAACTAGAATCAACAGAATTTTTAACACTTGTTTACTGAGAAAGATTTAGGAATATTTGATTGCAGCTTCTTTAAATTAATGCTGATAATGAGGATTAATTTTTCAAACTGTACGAAATACTCTCTTCAGCATTGTAAATTCAAAGTTGTTTCTGGGACTAGCTTTAAACAAATGACCAATAGTTTGGTAACCAATCCATTTCTATGTCTTTTCTATCATCCAAAACAGGTTTTGAGACATCAGTTAGGGGTCTAGATACACACTAGAGGAACCAAGTGCAGAAGTAGAATTTATATAAACACCGTGTGAAAATGAAGAGATACTGACTTCTATGAGATCTCTGCCTATGGCAGACTTGTCAAAGTCCACAAATAATGAAAAGATTGATTTCTAAAGAGATTATTTTAAAATGAAATATTTTAATCTTTGACCTCTTATAAGGGGGGAATAGAAATATGATCACATATAATGTCCTTCACAGATGCATATATCTCTCAGTACATCTTTTGTCATATATGAAGAGAAATATATGGCTCATAGAAAGAGTAAGATGTGTTAAATAAAATTAGAATTTGTTTCTCCTTCTAAGATAATCTGAAGAGCAGCATAAAAGAGTTTGTATGATCTAGTTCTGCAAAACCATTTATCATCCAGTAATAATAACTTGGCAAAATTGTTTACCCATTCAAGTATCTTCAGGAGATATGTCATCATACTTGCATATACTGTAAGTCATTCCAACATCAATAAAACAACACTGATAGACAAAACCACCACAAATACTCATAAATATTACAAGAAGCTAAACAAACTTGACTATCAAGTAGTTAAAAAAAATTATTGATCTTTACATTACACATTAATTTTGTGCTGTCCAAAATCTTTCTTTCAATGGAAATTATTGAGTTTTTCAGGGTTTTCTATAGGTCATCATAATCTTGTGTATCCACCGGGAATAGTATGAGACCCGAACAAAAATCCCAGGACGATTTCGAACGGCACATCCACGGCCAGGAACAATGACACCAACTACTATCTTCAGCCTGTTCTGTTCACAAACCAAGGGACCACCATAATCTCTCTAGGAAGAAATGAAAAATGTAATTTTTCAAACTGCTTCAATGCACAGCTCCCACCTGTCTCCTAATGATGGGTTTGTTTTGGGTATGGCCCAGCTCAATGAACAGCCAATAGAGTTACTCTTGCCATAGGACAAAAACAGCTTATGCAGTTTTTGCAACCAGAACTTATGAGAAATAATGCTAAGGCCTTTGACCTATGGTTGCTTCCCACATAAGTAAACACTACAATCTACCTTTACATGTGAACCTAGTGACTTCAGACTACCAGATTCCACTCCCCTTTTTAAGCTATCTGCAAGTATAATATTTGTTTATGTGCTTATAAACCAGATGAGCAGAAACTGAGTTGATTTATAAACATCTTTGCCACTATAACAGACTACTTACAGAGCCAGCTTAATATCATTCTGTTAATCACTTTGCATGCATCTATGTGTACTAACCTAGGGCTGGAGGGGGGGATATCCAAACATAATAAAAGGTAAATTTCTGTATACAAAATTTGCAGATGTAACTTCTCAAAACACTCTTTTTTCAGTAATCTGTGTGAATGAAACACCTATGCACCAGCACATGAATTCAGTGAAAATTTGGAGCATATAAAACTCAGTTCAATAGTCTTATCTAGCACTAAAATACAGCCAGTTTAAATTAGATTGAAACAGTAATTTAAATATATTCTCATACGTATTGGGCTTAAACATAGGTACCGTAGGTTTTACCAAGGCAGAACTTATACTCAGCTTGGCAAACTAGCTGCAAAACTATACAGTAAATATTTGTATCAGATACTGGGACATTGTTTCAAAAAATAAAAGCTGACAATTAGCATTGTACTCTCTCCGGATCACCAGAGAAACAACAATGCCTGACCTTTATTTGGTTTAGAGATTTTTTCTGACTGGCTGCAGATTATTTCCCACATGAACAATGAACTATGTCAGTACCATCAGGGCAGCCCATAAAACATTTTCAGGAGTGGAGTTTCACCTGTCAGTCTGGTTTTGTTTCTCTGCCTGTACTCTGCTGAGGAAAGTAACTTCAAAGGGGAACTCAGGGAGAAGGAAACCATGCAGTAATTAAGACTGATTGCTAATATTAATTCAGTCTATTTCTTCTTGCAGGGGAAAACAAAGTGTAGGATTCCCAGCAGACTTCCATGCAGATGTTTCTTTTGTAAGTCTTGACAGCTCATTTACGATTAAATATTTGATTTTGAATAAAATACTTTACAATAACAAAATGATCCTGTGTAATATTAAAAATAAATGAAATTGTCCTCAACTTGATGAAGATCTCCTTTCCTCACGGTTTGTTAGTGTACTCGGGTAGGGAAAGTTTAACTGTTTGGTTAACATCACATTCTGAAATCACCTATTCTGCTCCAGAAAACAAATATTCATGACTGCCTCCCTTCTAGACATCATCTCATCAGGCAGACTTTCATCACAAATAATGATATCTTACTGTAATAAATAATTTACAGCATTTCTCCTCAGATGTCTTTTCTCCATCATAAAAAATTGCATAACACTATACTTTCACCGCAGTAGTTCTCCTGTCCTCACTGATAAAGTTGCTTAGGCTTGTTTAGGGAGACTAGATGCTCTAGTCTTCTGAGTAAAGTTCTGGGTCTTCTCCTTCTTTCATAATTTTATGAAGTATTCTGAGCAGTGACTTGTATTTTGCATGCAAGTCTTCATCTATGTAGACAGTTAAATTTAGTCTAACCATTGCTTCCTACTCAAACAAAGTACACTGCTGTTGCTAACATTCACTTAGCCCTTCTTATACAGAACACACATTTTTCTCCAAGTCATGTCATATGATTGTATTTAATATTCATGTAAAGCTTTTATTGGTGTGGTGGTACACTGAAATTGAGGCAAAGAAACCTCTTCTTGCACTGGCAGAAAATAAATCATGTGAAAACCAAATAATTTTCCGCTGCTAAATACTAACGTTTTTTTTGTATGCAAGTTTAATGCAGAAAGAATGATTACTAAAAAAAACTCTAACAAAGTATTTCTGGGAAAGAAATCACCAGGTTGATGGCTTCTAAGAATGCATTAGGAAATGCAATATTTACCTCACAAGGCCCAGCACCAAGGGTTTCAGCCACAGCACAGATTTCTGACTCATTCACAGTGATCTTCCCTTTCAGATACTGGTTGCATTTCTCATTTCCCAAAATAAACAGGTTTGCTACCCGGAGAAGGCCATCATAGTTAATCACTAGGATTGAAAAAAAGAATGAAAACTTTATTTTAGGGGGAAAAAAAAAAGTAATAATTGAAGATGCAGTCTGGATAACTTACTCATGGAACTTCGTTTATTGTAATTTCTCTCTAATACTCACATTTTTGTTTACACCCATTGTTACCTTGTCTTATATTCGCTACAAATAAGATTTGCAAGGAATTTGGTGCATGTCTTTTGAGTTGTCTGAGAATACTGGAGAAGTTTCTTGTATTAGAAGAAAGGGTTAGGCAACCAGGTTTACTCTGCAGACCTCACAACAATCTTGCCTTGTCACATCGCAGAAATCAGAAAAGTGATCCTGAGAATATTGTCACTCCCAACCATGCAGCAAAGATTTTGCTCCCTGTGTTAAACAAGAGTTAATGTGTAACATTGCCTACCTTGTTCTAGGGAAGGACGTGTGACATGAGAAATACTCTAGCAGAGCCTGACAGTTTTTCTCATTCTGTGCTGCCTCAGCTACATTGAATTACTTTCTGCCTGCAAGCGCAAAGCCACAGCATTGTGAAATCTCCATTCATCAGTGTGAAGGTCAGAAAGCAGGAGCCCTGTGGAGCTTACTCTTGTTCTACATGTCGAAAGACAAGTCTGTACAAGCCGCAAAGATAAATAAAGGGCCTGGACCTGCCCGTTCTCTGCACAGCCAAACTTGCCCTTCACTAACTTACTATCCTGTTTTCTTGAAAAAATGGATGAAACCTTTCTTCCTTGACTGGATGCTGTGAGGATTGCAGTAAGTAGTGTATAAAATATAGTCAAAAGTCCTTGGATGACAGATGTTATGTATTTACTGTATTACATAACTCCTTAGCAATGCAAATTCCTTATCAGTTCTTTTAAGCTAAGCTTTCCTGTGATGCTGCGCCTTGTTCTAGCCTGACTGCCCTGTCCCTCACACAGCTATTCCTCACGAAGTGTGGCTACTAAGGCCATTCTGGGGACATCAAAGAAAATCAGCTGGGAGAGGGCTGGTATAGATTGCTTGCCACACACAAAGAAAAGCATCACAATGGTTACAAGAAAGGGAGCCCCAGAATTGCAGTCTACTTTCTGCTGTGCTTCCAGGAAGTGTATTTTACTGCTGCTTACACAGGGTCTGTAGTAAAACAACATTTGAGTACAAAAATTATTGGAGTAATTATTGTCAACTAGCAACTATTAACTTTATCAGCAGCACATGATTAACCAGATATAGTATTTACCAGACTAAATAAATGTCTGTTCTTCCACATATTTGCACTTACTTCACACAAAAACTGTGTTCAATAAACATTAATAAGGTTGCAAAGTCAAATACTCAGAAATTAGGAAATGCCAGGATCAGGGCTGCCTGTGCATTCATAGTTCATTCTCTTTGTTTGTGTCAATTTTCTCTTTGATTACTTGACGCTGTTTTAGTTTCTCCATGGGGCAGTCTGCTTCAGGATAGAGAAAGAGACTGCAAGTAAATGAATTAGAGGTTTTCAAAAAAAGCATTAGAACTCTGCAGAACAATTCTGTCAGATTTTTTAGATAAAATATATTTTAGAAAAATAATTTTATCTAGCTCATTCTTTGAGAAAATTTAATCATTTTGACTATCACCATAACAACAAAAAATAATAGAAAATATCTCATGTTAAATGATCTTAAACAAAAACATTTACAAAATTAGGGGAAAAAAATGAAGTTTCATTTCAAAACAAAAATTGCTGGACAACTCTAGCACCAGGCAACACCAGCACTCTCACCTAATATGACAAGAGGAAGCTGTCAACATACTAATTTAGTTCTAAAAATAGTCTCTTACATCCAGTGTATCCCCATCCATAAACACTGCAACTGGTCTTCTCTGGAATGGTACAGCCAGAAATGGGCAATCGGATTATTTCTACAAAATTTGTCAATATGGCAGGTCTGAAAAGTGAAAACAAACAATAGATATTACGGATGTTACTTAACCTTCTCAAATGTGTTTTAAAATTATTTAAATATATTACATACCACAGGAATTACAAACTAAAAGCTGCCAAGTGTTTTCCATCTTTGAAGAATATGAAAAATTCTCCTATGTTTTGTTCTGTAGATGTTAACTGACAGACAATTTCCTGAAATGCTCTCACCACTTTTGTCTAATTGATTTATTTTTAATCTTTGCAGTAACTCATGATGGCATTTAATTTGAATATATAGTTTAGCTAACACAGAGAAAGTTTGAAATCTTGCATGTACATAAGGATCTCAGTTAAAATCTAGTGCTTATTCTATAAATTAAAACCATGTAGTAGCCAATGTTTTAAAAAAACATAACCAATACAAAAATAATAAACAGAAACTTGGTTATTAGAAAAAAATGTAAGCACTGTATTTCAGAAGTTTTTGGCATACATCAAGTAACATTTCTTAGAAAATTACTCCAAGGAGATATCATCTGCAGTATCAAAGGGCAGCAGAGAACACAATTTGCAAATGTTACTTAGGAAGAATCTCATTCAGCCATTGAAACTGCTGGAATTCTCAATAGTAGCTACTAACCTGCTAAGTTTCAGTAAGACCAAATCTGACCCTGAAGGGCCATATACCAACTGGGAGATATTCCGAATCTGTCTATGCTTCTCCTCTCCCTTTCCTTTGATATTATGCACTCCGAGCCAGGCTTTGTAATCTTTCAAATCTTTGTACCTAAAGGAAGCAAAGTTGGTGAGGATTTGCTGAGTGTGTAACAAAATAATTAAAAAACTCCTACTTAATATGATTCTATTAGAAGATCTTAATTCATACTCTTCACCAGAAATGGGCTTATACTGCCAATAGCTATTCCAAAGTCAACATGTGTGGATCTAAGTTTTTGGTCTGAAGCCACTACATAATTTTATCTTTAACTGTTACTAAAATCTAATTTTTGTTTCCTAATAGTTTCCAAATATTTAGGTCCTTTGACAGTATGAACCTTTGAACTTTTTGAGATTTGCCCAAGTTTTCTATTTTTTTCTGTTCAGTTAAGCAAAAGCATGAGATTGTTTCCATCAAGAGGCAACTGTCTAACCAATACACTTGGAAAACATATTTCATTGAAATGTTTTAGATAAACAATAATAATAGAAAATATCAAGGTCCCACAGGACCTTTTATATCAGAAAAGCAGTGTTCAAATCAAATGAGAGGTAAAATAGTTGCATTTAATTTGAAATGTTGTGCTGATAAGTTTGGGAAAGTAGATGAATTTCAATATTGCAAAGCTACAGATTACTGTACCGAGAAGGGAAACACTGCCTTGCTGTTAGAACCCACTCTTCCTTTATCAAAGTACCTCCACAGATATGTTTATTCCTAGGGAAGAAAAAAAAAAAAGAAGAAGAAAAAAGGTCTTAATAAATGAACACTAATAGTTTCTACATAATTGAAAAGTTTAAAGAGTACTTCTGTTCCTTACGTATTTTTGCTGGTGAAAGATGACTGACTGACAGCCTGACTAAACCTGTCCTTTTGCTCTGCAGTTGCCACACTTACAGTAACATAACTTTGTAGAGAACTACTCCAAAGTGCAAAAAATCCAAGAGAAATCCAGTTACTCTGCTCATTTACTATTTTAAAAGATTAATTTATAATAAGAAACCTTGTTAACTTAAAAAAAAGAAAGTCAAGATAATGTTTTTATAATAGCAATGAGACCAAAACATTCAACTAAGTCCCCAAACTGCCACCAGATGTAAACAAAGTTTGGTCATTATTCATGTAGGTATTATTCAAAGCATTGACCTCAAAGTGGAAAGTTTCTATTTAATTACAAATCCTATGAGATTTCTGTCCCCACACACTTCAGTTGGAAACAATATGCAACGTATGACATCCTACATGTGATTATAGAAAACCTGCGCATAATATATCAAGTAAGATTAAAGCAATTATGTGTGACAGTTCTTTCAAAAATTAAGATGACTGTGGAATGTAGATTAATTAGTTTCCTTCTTTGTGCCTCCAAAAGCACATTTATTTTCTGCAGCTTTTTGGAGAGCGAATCAGAATTGTCAGCAATTTGGGAAAACTTAAAATCTCACAATTTATAAATTCAAATCACACAAATGTTCAAAGAGTTGCAAAGAGCTATTGGAAGGAGCCAAGACTATATGGAGTTCAAAGACAGCAGAATAACACAGATGCTTGCCTCTTATCTTTTTTTCTTTTTCTTAATTGTATTTTGTTTGAGGAACAATGTAACTGATCCAAAAAGCTTAATTCTATAGACTCTATCCTGTTTTAAGATGAAGATGTCACAATTAGGAGCACAAATGTGATCTTCCATGCTATGTTTACATCAGTAATTACATAAAGGACTTTACAAGACTGCATCATTAGAAGACTGATTAGTACACATAGGAAAGTTAAACTTCTTGCTCAAATGTGGAACAACAGATTCTGTGAAATAAAGGAAATCCATCTAAACATACTTAAATATATTTCATAACAGAATTTGGATCAGATATATATTGATTAATATACATATATGTCTGATGGGAGTTTTGGTTGCCAACTATGGATACAAGTCTGCAAGTATCATGACAATAGACTTAACATCAAACATGAGAATTCCATTTTGAGGTAGACAGTATGCTTCTACAAAAATTCTTGAAGTTATTATTTTGTTTTGGACAACATTCTATTTGCTTCCTTGGTAACAATATAAATATAAAATAAAACCACATTTTTATGCCCACATGTAATACTTTAAAATATATTTTGCTCTTTGAGTATTCCAGTAATTCCTTTCCATAAAAAAGTCTGAAAAGGAATTTTGTGGTGAAAAGGAATTTTTGCACAAAATCTTCTACCTTAAAATTAGCTTATTTAAATTTTAGCACTCAGAGGTAATTCACCTTATCTGCCTAAAAGCTACTGAAACATTAAGGCTGCCTTAAAAACAGAGCAAAGAATCTTTTCTAGAGAGCAATTCACCCCACCTATCTTACTATTTAGTCTAGGAACAGAATGATATTTCTGGACCATCTTCTGGACTTCCAGAAAGGTCTAGCTCTGATTGGATCTCACAAGATGTAAAGACTACCAAGGAAAGAAAGGACCTCTGGAATATCCCTACAATGAAGCACTGCAGAAATTAAGTTTTTTAATCTTTTCCATTACTCCAGTTTCATTCTTTCTCATTCTCATCTCATTGTTTATAAAACAGATGACAAGTTGTAATCAAATAAATTTGAGCCGAAATTCTGTACTGAACAGATAAAAAACCATAAATTATTCTTTTTCACTATGTAAGAGACATGACATATATACCCTGTTACACAATAATTACAGTAGTACAGTACACCAAGTTGGAAGGGACCTCAAAGTCCAACCCTTTAATTATTTACATTTTCAGCTGACTTGTTACAAATCAGAGTAATGAATGTAGGGAACAGTAATTCTGTGTTGTGATTTTACACAGTAGCAAAGTAAGGTCTGTGATAATGTTACACATATTTCCAGCTGTAGATAGATAAAAGGGTCTTGGTTTACAGAAGAAAAGGATTTCCTTGTAGTTCTTATTTATTTTTTTAGTAAAGAATACACTTTAAATGCATGTAATGACACAAACATAAACATAAATTTTATACCTGTGTAAATACTGAATTCAATACTACAAAGTAAAAGGCACTGTAAAGTGAAAACACTAGTATAAAACTCAAGGTTTTTATAACAGCGTCTAAAACAAACAGTTTAATGTCATTTGTATCAGTTAGAGAATAATGAACGTAAAAATATTTCACTGATGGAGTGAATACTATGGAACCACCTGATGTTCCAGGAATGTTAATTTCTGCTTACACAGAATTTAATTGCCACCTAGAAGTATTCTTCATATGGTCAACATTTTCCAAAGTTCCAAAACAAGTATCATAGTAGTTACATAGTCTTTCTCATTGAACTGATAGTTACCTGTATGTCAAACTAACCACCCATCCTTCATTAGTTTGTGTTGGGATCCCATTTACAACTCTCAAATGCTTTGTTGAGGCACAAGGGATGACAGTATCTGAAAGCAGGTCCAGAGATCACATTTTACTAAAAACAGCGGTAGGAAACCTGTACAGTTGCACATAAGGACCAGAAGAAGGTCAATATTTGCTACAGATTAACTTCGCTACCCTAATGAAATACATTTCTAAAGGACCAAACCTACTTTAGTGAAGCTGAGTCAATCTATATAAATATTCACTGAGAATATAAAATGCATATATTTAAATAGTTTTTCTGAGATGTACATAGTTATAAAACAAACATTGAAAATCATTAACATATCTCACCACTGGCAAGAGAGTAGAGTGAGAAAACATAAAGGAGTATAAGAAAGCTATTCTACATTTTTCTTGTGTACAAGTAATTTTTCCAGAGCTATATGACTTTCTGTATCTTTAACTGATATTTATCTTGTTTTCCAATTGGAAAGAAATGGCTAATCTTAACAGGATACAAGTGCTGCGCAGTACATCTGCAAACTTACCATCCAAGTTGGTGGTTGTAGGAGTTGTATCACCTTCACCTAGACAGACAAATAAGACAGCCATGATACAAAATTAAAACCATCTACAAGCTGAATAAAAATACACAGCAAATAGCATACTGTTAATTTTAACAGTTCATAAAGTTTTAAACTTCAACAATTTCTTTAACAACCTTCAAAATCACAATTTGGTAAGGACTCACTGCAATTGAATGAAATAAGAATTAAACATTTTGCATCAGATCACCTGAGACTTTCAAGCATTTGTCTTCTTGGCTGAATACTGAATATACAAGGCTATATATCATATTGAACTTACACATTTAATTTGAACAAGCAAATGCTGAAAAATCATGTGACTTTGCTATAAGCTTTCAGGAACAACAGAAGCCATGTGACTAAATCCAAATCAGATTTAATGAAAATTTGTAATTTCCACAAAGTCCTTCAAAGAGTCCCTGTATGTTGATATAAGCAGAAACTTCTCCTTATCAAAATATGTTTCCCAAAATCTGTTTTGGTTCTTCCTTCTAGTTCAAGTTAAAATACAATTACAATAAAGTTGTATTATGGTTTTACAGGAAGCAGATATGATATTCTTTCCATACACATTCCTTTCAGCCCTTCCAGAAAGTTCCAGCCTCTTTCACTGAGGGGTCAGATACAGAAAAGCTGCACCAGCTCATTCCTGCCCTTGGCAGTGGACCAGAATAAAGGCAAACCCTCCACACAGCCGCTCTACAATGTTCACGTTGAAGATGCCAGATAGAGGTGAGCTCTTAACCTTCTATCTCCTTTGGTGCCTGACTACAGGGGGGAAGAAAGGGAGGCTCTGTATAAGGCCTGTGGAAAGCCCTTGGACAAGACCCCAAAAAGCCTATTCGCCATAACAGGCGTGGCTCCACTGGGCTGGCAAAGATCCTGTATACTCTTCTACTGAGAGAGACTGAGAGAAGCCTCTACTAAGAGAAAGAAAGAGAGATCACAAATACTGATCTCCTAAGCCTTTGGCAAGCAGAGAGAAAGTCTGGAACCCTGTTGTATCCTCCACATTTGACGGTGTTATAGCCTCAAAGAAAAGCCTGAAGCCAAAAGGAGCTAGAAGTATGCTAGAGATGTCAAAAAGTGCTGATGTCTGCATGAGGATCGGGAAAAGGAACTTTTCCTCAAGCACCAAATGTATATTTTGTGCTGTATTCCTTCCCGCCGCACACCCCCACCACCTTTCTCTTCTGGAAAGTGGGGTGCGAGTTCAGTGTGTGTGTGTGTCCGTGGCTTTTTGTGATTATGAGTGTTGGTGTACACTCTCTTGGTCCAGAGGGCTCATCTGAGGCCAAAACCTGATGTGTTAGCTGTCTCCTATTTCTCTCAGTGTGTGTAAAGGCACTGTGATACAGTTTCTGTTTCATCTTTTTGATTCTTTTACTTATTTGGGGTTTTTTTTCCTTTTCTTATTGGTGATGGGTTCAATAAACTTTTGTCTTTCTAGCAAAGTTGCTTCACTGCCTGTTGAACTCTTGGGGAGATCTGGTTGTTGTGCTAGAATTACAGGCACCAACCCAAACCAGTTTAGACCCTCTTGCTAAACCATAATAATTTGCTTAAACTTCTTCAAAATTTTTACCTTCAGTGAGACCTTCAGAGTGATTTTGGAGTTAAAGGTACAGTTGTAGCTACTGAAAATTTTCACACACAAAGGTTAAAGTCTCATTCCATCATTAAACAAACATATAAATAAATGTATTGAGTTATATACATAGTAAAATATCCATGTGTGCATCCAGCTCTAGAGCTCTCAATACAAGTATGACATGGACCTGATAGAGCAGGTCCAGAGGAGGGCTGTGAAAATGATCAGAAGGCTGGAACACCTCTCCTACAATGTCAGACTGAAAGAGTTGGGGTTGGTCTGCCTGGAGAAGTGAAGGCTCTGAAGGGACCTGATAGTGACCTTCCAGTACCTGAAGGGTGCCTACAAGAAGGCTGCAGAGGGACGGTTTATGAAGGCCTGTAGTGACAGGATGAGGAGCAATGGTTTCAAATTAGAGAAGAGTAGATTGAAATTGGTTGTTAGGAAGATCTTCCTTAGTATGAGAGTGGTTGAACACTGGAACAAGTTGCCCAGGGAGGTGATTGAGGCCTCGTTCCTGGAGATATTCAGGGTGAGGCTTGACAAGGCTCTAGGCAATCTGATCTATTTCAGGATGTTCTTGCTCACTACAGGGTGATTCCAACCCAGGTGATTCTACAATTCTGTACATAACTGTATGGCTCTGTATATGTATGCAGGTACGTAAACATATCACTAAATATGTATAGTACAATTTTAAGAGACCAGTTGACGGTACCAAGTAAGTACACTTGGGAATTGCCAACAGAGGTACCTGAGCAAGTGTCATAAGAGTCCATACAAGTTACAATTGTAAAATATATATATTCCGGATCTGGAGTTTGATTCCACAAATCATAGTACTCACCATTTCTGTGTACCAAAATATGTTTGCTATGAGTATTTCCTTAGTAATTCTTAAATCCAGTTAATGACCTCAGAGTAAATAAGATTTTTGTTTCTTCAGGTGCTGTTCTTTAACTACATCGACACAAGTAACCTTCGCAGTTTGTTTACTTGTCACATAGATGTGGAAAGATCACCTGAGACTTTCAAGTATCTCCTCTTAGAGTCAGTTCAGACTAAGAAATGCAGCAGACTGGTGCTAGGAATAAATGTGACTTTATCCTTACCTAGACAGGCACTCTGAGGCCTGATTTATCATTTAAATGTTGTCTCAGAATACACAGCAGAGTAATGTAGTAATAAGAATCAAAGAGAAAAATATAGAACAGAAATATTAATTGCATGGGTTTTGGTACAAATTATCTTTTTCTACTTACTGTCAGTTTATTGCTGAATTCCCTAGGATTTTTAATTCTCTTATTTAAACTAATTTCATTTTAACATACAGGTTTGGAGGAGTGAATGTCCTAATATTGACAGGAATTAAATCATTCCATAAACATCCAAAAGCAGAATCTAATCTTTACAGTGCATATACACTTTATATATATATATATATATATAGTGTGTTATCCTAATTTTAAAAACAAATACAGATCACACAAAGAAACTGTGAAGCTGGTAGCAGAGAAGATAACAGTCCCTGGGTTTCTTGAGGCCATAGCCAGCATTCTGACCACTAGACAATTCTTTGTCTCCATGCAGTCCTCTTTCAATTGCTAGATCTGTTGGAAAATGTTTGACCATCTGTAATAGCCCTTTTATGCTCCTGCTGCATAAATAAGACTTGAAATCTCCAAGCTGGTCAAGGAAAATGACCTCTTCTTCATAAATTGCACAAGCAGCTTCTGTCCTTTCCTTCTCAGTCATGCATAAGTGATTCTTGACAGAATCACACATTTTCTGCTGCCATGAGTCCCAACAGAAAGGTGTGTACACACATGTGATACCATAGCTTCACAGGGACTGCACAGTTGACAACGCCTGAGGCATACAAAGTACTCACATCGAGAAATAGGGCAGTAATCCCAAGGAACAAGAGGATCATCTGTGTAACACCAGGGACCATGAAAATCATCATCTGGATTGCGGCAATAGTTTTTCTTCAGTTTACTCACATCTGGTTCTCTGAATATTTGTATATGCCTACAGGGAAAAAAAATTCAAAGTGCTGAAAAGCTTTATTCTATAGCCCAAATTTTCAAAGGTTAAATGTTGCTTGCTCCACATTGTAATATTAGTTGATTGAGAAGTCTACAGGTCAGGGTTTAGGGCTTGTTAAAATCAAAAGGAATGAGACCCAAAAATTTACTGGATCTGGATCCAAGTTTCCTCTGGTTGGTATTTTAAGCTCAAGTGTTCACCGGACAGCTGGAAAGCTAAAATTTCTGTAAACTCTCAGGAGGAATAATTACACTGATTAGAATAGTGTCTGTGTTTCCCTCAGCAACTCTTCAGGCCTCTCTGACACTGGCACCTTCTCCCTACAGATTAACAGTGGAGGCACTGAACTTGGTACACTGAATCTTAAGCAAAGACATGCAGAAAAAAGCTAGCAAGACTGAGTCAAGAAGTACAAATGTCTCATACAAACTGCAGCAATAGGTTATCTAAGCTGTAAACCTACACAAGACAGATGAAGTTTTGGTGCGAAAATCTGAAGCAGAGAAAAACTATTTCTGGTTTGTCAGACAGAAGCATAATGGGCTTCCTAAGTCATAGCTGCACTGGTCTTTTGGTTCATAGCCAAGTATGCACACTGTTTCTAGCACACCCATAACCAGAGTAACTGCTGCAGTGAGAAGTTCCCATATGGAACATTTTTTGGAGTAAAAGAAGAAAGGCTGATCTGTGATCAATATTATATGAATTCAGTTACATCAAGGATCCAGTAAGTTCAACCTGTCTCATTCACAGCTAACTGAAGGCTTGTTCTGAGAAATCATGACCATAAACCTCTGCTTCCCTTACACCACACTGGAATATGCATGCTGACCCTATGTGGGAAAAACCTGTATAGAGTCAAGTTGGTGATTTTGGACAGTGCCACTGAGGTCTGCTTTTTTTGCAATACAGCTTCCCCAAAGGCTGAGTTACTAACTTACACTCCTTCACCTGACTGACCATCAAGTCCACATCAAGAATCAGGAGCTGCCAAATTCCAATTAATCGCTTTCTTTGTGTGTCACCTAGAAGTCATTGTCACTCATGAGAATTATTTGTCTATTCAACACCAACAAAAGCAACAGTGAGGATCTTGGCATGATTGCCAATGCATATTGTACTTACTGTTGATTCCTTTTTACTTTAACAAATAAATTACAGTAACTTGCCATTTCTAATCCTTGAATATGAAGCTGAAATAATGATAAGTGACAGAAACTGCGAGTTACTTTAATGGCATATGATGTCATTACTAGACCATAGACTTGAGATTCAATTTCAATCTGCAAGGGCCCTTAGAACGTTTCAAGTCCTGCTTGAAGCAGCGTGAGCTATGAGATCAGGCCATTTCCTATTTTATTCCTGCTACCCTCTCATAGAACAAAACTTTCAAGGACAAAGATGGGGTAAACCAGGCCAGTAAACTAAACATTAAGAAACATCCCAAAGCCTACAATTAGCGGTTAGCTTGAACAAAAACATGTTGTGTAATGTATTTAAACACTAAAGAAGAAAAAAAATAATGTTCTAAAGGCTCTAGGGCATAAGGGGCTATTTAAAGTCACTGCAGAAGAAAAAAAGATGCCATCTGGAGGCACTATTTACTCAGGACTCACTGAACCATCTCTTTCTAAGTACACACCTACGTAAGTCTTCAATATTCTTGTCCCATGTGGAGCAAGTTAGCCCAAATCTTGTCTTGGACAGATTCCCCATGTAACTCTTTCCATTGCCACGATAACAATCTGAATAAAGAATGTAGAGACAAAAAGAAGTGGAGGGTGATTGTGCAAGATTGACAAGAAATCTCTTTTAATCAGTATTATATTTAACAAACGCTATACAATATAAATCAGACAACGGCATAAATCAAATCATAAACAAAATGGAAGAAAGTATTAAAATTGAGCTACGTAATTTTTTGCTCAAAGCCTGCATTCTCAACATGGTAGCATTTTAAGTATTGTCTTACTGAGGTAGACTGTGAAAATGTCTTTCATAGACAGTGTTGTGAAAATGTCTTTCATAGACAGTGTATGGTTAATTTATAAGAGTTAATTTATAAGAGTACCTGGAAGTTGTCAGGTACTCTTTTATATGAAGTGAAGGAAAAATGCCCCCTTATTCCTCCCTCCTCTTAGTCTATTACAACTTACTTTTCTGCAGATTCTGGATACTGGCTACAGATCTACATGTTGTAATTCTAGGCTTAAGGTACATATTACTTTAATATAATTCAAATCTTGCTGTTCAATCCAGCAAAAGTCATATTTAATTCATAAGCTTTTATCAGAAGCATTTTCAAGCACATTACCATATTAAAATCATCACTACTATAAAGACTTCTTTTATAAAACATTTTATTTAATATTCATCAGTATTTTGGATAATTGAAACTTTACAAAAGACTCAGAACGAAAGTCAATGTTTAATCCTTTCTCTGACAGAACTCTTACAACTGCAACTCTTTCAAATTTTAAGAATAAAAATTACTGCAGTTTGAAGATGGAAATGTTAATACAGCCTATGTGATGCCATAGGTCTGAGATCATGTCATGAATGACATTAATTCTCAAGATGCAATAATACTTCTTAGAGTAATACGAGGACCTTGCAGATAAAACATTTGTCTAAAGTCTTAGCATGTTACCTCAGGCAGAGGTAACGGCTTGAAGCTAAGAGGTTATGTGAGAAGACCTACAGGTTTATTTCAGATTAATTCATTTTATGCCAGGTGGCAATGACCTCAAGTTTTACCAGGGGAGGTTTAGATTGGACATTAGGAAAACCTTCTTCACTGAAAGAGTGGTCAGGTATTGGAACAGTCTGTCCAGGTTGATGGTGGAATCACGATCCCTGGAAGTATTCAAAAATATGTGGGCCTGGCCCCTGAAAACATTGTTTAGTGGGTATGGTGGCATTGGGTTCACAGTTGGACCTGATGATGTGGAAGTCTCTTCCAACTTTAATGTTTCTATGATTCTATGATATGAGGGAAAAAAAGTTAAATAATTGCTTTTGGTGTCCTCACATGTAGTTATAAAAGACAGTGAGAAAAGAAAAGAATTTCAGTTCTCAAAAAAGGCCCTTCAGGCTAATTAAAGTGACACAGTGGAGCAGAGCTAATATAAAATGGCACACAGATACATGTTATCTGGAAATCAGACCAAATAGCAAAACACTGCTGTAGCTTTTCCTCCTGGAATCAAAACATGAACTGAGAAATTAATTACATTTAGACCACAATGAATCCCAAGTATGCAAATAAAGTCAAAGTGGTACTAAGCAGGTGCAATGCAATTGTACAAAGACCAGCTTTTCCAGTTTCCAAACCTGCCTATCTACCATTTGGAATAATGTATTGTCCTTCCCTTTGTTACCTTGTTCACTTGATACATCACATTTAGGAATCTGGGAGCAATAACCAATGCGGATGTTTGGGTCAGTGGTAAAGCACCAAGGCGATTCAGATCCATCTGGATTTCGACAGTAGTTCTCCCTCAAATCCCTGTAAAAATAAATATGTTAGCACACAGCAGGGATAATCTAAACCCACTGATGCATTCTATTGTTTTTTATTATGAATTAGCAAGAATATAGTGTTCTCAAGGACTGTATGTTACTGATCAGTACCAAGTGAAAGGAGATGAATCAGTAAGAGCAGAGTATCTAGAAAAATATAGTAATTAAGAATATATGTTATGGGAATTCATTTTCAGTGGGCTTTTGTTTTGAACTGGATATAAGATTTCATTTGAAGATTAACAACATGTAGAGTATAGCTTATTTTTATTCTGGATTCTCCAGCAAAATTTGCATGCAAGCTGACATTGGATACACCTGCAATCCATTACAAGTGCTTTCAATACAAGCATTTCCAAAGTGGTTAAGATTCTCTGTACTTTAAATGGGTCTGCTAAGTTTAGAGAAACAGAGTCTTGTAGACTTTAAGTGATTCATTTAAGAAACAGAATCTTGGAATATAAAAAAAATGTATGTGGAAATTCTATACAGCTGTTAACTTTAAAGTAAAAATTAGTCACACAGGATCATCTTTAAATGCTTCTTACAGCTTGTATGAAATAGCAAACCCCTTAAGTTTTATTTTCCCATCTCCTGACAATTGCTGCCATTTTCTGTGCATCTCCGTGTTTCATTGTATTTTTTCATCTGCAGCACTTAATGACAATAGACTATGGAAAGAATGGGTCAGATAGTTTAACTCTTGCTCATAAATTTTCAATAGTTGTACCACTGCCTCTGCTGATTTTATGTAAGGTTTTGGCCAGAACTGTTGATAAGCAGTCCTAATACTAAGACCATGTACATTGTTAGGAGCACTATGAAAACTGCACGAGGGCCTTATCCTGCAGAAATGTCACAGAGACAGTGTAGATTGATTTAAGTGATGTCTAGGAAAAACCTGTGGGATCAGGCTCAAGCACTAACTTCCAGGCAAATTTAAAGCGGTCCTGAGATTGGCATAGGAGACTCAGAATCCTGTTTTCCATGCCAGTGATGATTGCTACATTTTAGATGTGTTACAATGCACAATATTTGATCAATAAACTGGACAATAACAGTGAAAAGATGAAGACATCAATCTAACTTTTTTGATTCAGACAAACTATGGTTAGAGAGGTAATCCAAACTCAAAATGGAAGTCTTTCTTTACCCTGAAAGGCCCATGCTATTGCACGGATTTTCTCATGTTCAAAAAGTTTTCAGCATCAGCGAGTAGAGTGAATACACCAGGTCACAGAGCAGGAACAGACATCCCATGGTCTACTTTACTCTATGGATTTATGAACATTCAAAAATTAAGCTATTTCCCACTACAGTAATAGCCACATATCTCTACTTACTTGCACTTGAAATTCTCAGGTGTGATGTTGTGCTGGTGAGGAAACTGGGAGTCCCACCGCTGGCACTGGATTCCACTCCATATTGTGTTGACTGTGCCTCGGTAACCCTCACCCTGTCCCTGAATGCATGTTGTTGTCTCAGTTGCTGCATCTGTGGTGTTCATGATGCTTTCATCTGAAAACCCAGGAAAAAAGTGCTGTTTCATTTTCTTTAGACTGAGCCTGGCTCAGAAGATCAGGTTTGAACTCTACACAGCAGTTGAAACCATGATAATTGGAGTTCTTTGTTGAGTTTGCCAATCTTGTATCTTTTACAGAATAATTTTCTCCTCTTAATGTTAACAATATTAACAACAATAATACTAACAATCAAAGTATGTGTTAGACCTTATTCTAGTTTCATTGAGGGCAATGAAAGGGCAACATTTAAGAGCTTTTGTTTAGTAAAATGCCTGGCCTATGCTATATCATTTAAGGTCAGGAGATATTCTTGGTTAGTCTTTTCAGTTCAGCAAATATTTTCTCATTTACTCAGCTTTGCAAAACAGAGTGACCACCCACATGTACACTGTGAAACATGTTAATACACGTTTGGAGGAATTAAACCCAATTGGGTTTAAGTAGCATTAAGTCACAGGAAAAAAGATGCAGATTGGGAAAAAAAATCCTATTCTAAAGTAATGTGCTAAATCCTTCTTGAGGTGTCTCTTTTTATGCCTCATATAATTTATAGTTAGAGGGGTGAAAAAAAGCACTGACTTTGGAAATAAAAAATCAGTATTCACTACAGAGACAAATGTTTTAAAGACTAGTAAATTCATCAAGATCTCTTGCAGATGTTCATATATACAGCATTCACTGTGGTGTGGGCTGTCTTGAACTCAATTCAGAAAAATAGTGGTTTTTGACATGAGTCATGACTTGAAATACTCTATTTCTTATGCAATTTTCATAATTGCAAATTAATGGCACATATATTGCATTAGATATATACAAAATAGTACGAAATTAAATACTCTACAGTGAGACCAACAATTCTATAATATCAAAAAAAGCTCCCAACATTTTTGTAAGCAATTGCCCATCTGTTGATAATTGCTATTTTTCACAAGACTAATTTTATTAATTGCCTTAAAATGCATTAGTTAATGGCAATGAGCATGTTAATAAAGTTTTACAGTTAGATTTTTTTCCAAATTGTCCAGTGATTAGAACGGTATCTATGTGTTCTTCACAATATAATTCTTTCCTGGTAACTTAAGCCAGTTCTATGAACTTAGAGACAAATATGGATGTTAAGGAAACCAAATGTCATAACAGATGGGATTGGCTGATTTGATGCCTAATCTTCTATGTTAAAGATCACTTTCCTGTCAGATGATAGCATCAAGTTGTGCAGTTGAATTATACATTTCTCCATGATGGAGAAAATTTCTCTTTTTATCTTCATCTGGTTGATGTTTTTACATCAGTGTTTTATAGTCAAATGGTCCTTCTGTCCTTCTTCCTCAAGGCAATTTTTTCTGCAGAGGCTGTCTTCTTTCAGTAGGATTTTAAGTATCAAACTCTTTCTATACTCAGAAGGACACAATATTGCAAGTATCACAAGCAGGCTTCTGCACACTGAGAAACGTGCCTTTTCTTGAGAATTCATCAAGCAGGCTTGCAGATAGCAATGATAGGTTTAGTCATTGTTACTCACTTTTTAAACAATTGCACAATAAAATTGTACATCTAACAGAAATACATAGCTCCATGATTGAGCTTTCCATCATAACAAATACATGAAAAAAAATTTGCTATCATATTCTGAAACAACTCCTAAACTAAACCTTGCTGTGCCACAGTCAAACTTTTAGAAAGTAAAGATGTGGTGTATAATTTGGAAAGAAAAGAATAGTTAGCTGCCATGGTAAATTTCAGCATACATGTGGCATTGTGGCTATAAAATACTCCCTAAGTAAATTAATATATTAATAAATTACAGTTATATGACTCTAGGAAAAAGTCTATTTAAATAATACTAATAATGCCTAAAAAGTCAAAATATTCTAAACTATTACAAAAAAACTTTATACACATTACTATTGCAACTGCAATGAACTTAGTACATCTACTCTGTATTCAGTCATACTAGGGAAAAAATAATTAGCTTGGTATTGATGTATTATTGTCTGTGTGAGCTTTTTAAAATCATGCACTTTATATTGAAGAAAGGTCACAGAGTCATTATGTAGGGTATATGTGATCTCTATGTGTACACCAGATTTCACAACAATTTGTCCATGTCAAAATATCCGATTTAATGCAACCAAACTGATGTTTCACATGCTCATGAAAACCTGCAAGGCCTAGCCAGTACTAGAAGTATTGTAATGGCTAAGAGAGAAATTATTTTACAATGCACGAAGTGTAATGGATTATCTGTTACTACTTTGTGGCAGTTCTCAATCAGAATTCTTGTAGAAGAGGATCAC
This sequence comes from Upupa epops, assembly GCA_013397515.1. Lineage (NCBI taxonomy): Eukaryota > Metazoa > Chordata > Aves > Bucerotiformes > Upupidae > Upupa > Upupa epops. The sequence continues at coordinate 51,406 of VZRI01004491.1, forward strand.
TAAAATATTTGGTTTTGAATTAACAGATTAATTAAATTCTGTAATTCAAAAAGTTCACAGAACCCATCACAAATTCTTGCTGCACAACATGCGTTCCGATAAATGTCTAATTTTCAAACTACAAAAATGAGACTTTAAGATAATTCTTAGTTCAATTCTGAGGGCTAGTGCCCTCAGAAACAACATTCTCTTATTTTGAAAGGTCAAAAATTGTCAAAAAAAGGCTCAAGATATCATTCTTTCAACTACTGTTTTCCACAATTATGAGAACAGTCATCTCCCTGCTCATATTAATGATTGTATGGATGTGCACAGGAACTTGCAAAACTTACGGAGCAAATCCTCCCTCACCAGGTGTTACAGAGCTCTGTGCTCTGCACATTACAAGGCAGTTGTTAAACTTTAAGAATTAAGGCCCGCAACTTAAAAAGTCATTGCCTTTCAGTAAGGTCTTGCTCTTAAGTAATTACTGTTGTCACCTGCAATGTCAGTTATCTGAAAAGTAATAACTGTGAATGAACATCAGATGTGCTAAGCACTCGTGTGAGTCCTGAAATGACACCATTTCTCCTATCAAGCTAAAAATCAATAAAGCTGAATTCCTATCCTTACTCTAGCAGTTCCTCTAAAATATAAATTAAGACCTGTAACTCCAAGGACTTGTTCCAATTAGAAATATATTAATGGAGAAGATTAATTTAGAGTCAATAACCAGCCAGTACTAGGCAGACAGGCACTTTAATTTCATGTTAGAAGGACTCTTATCTTTTGCTCCAGTTCAGCCTTATGTTTCTGAACCATTAAAGGGAGATCATGGAAAATATAATTATATAAAAGACCAGTATTTGTTATTTATTAATTAAATGTCACTTCTTATTCCCATATAAAAATTCATTATGAACCTAAGAGTTTGGTAAATGTTTAGCCACATTGTGCTACTTTTGGAATTCTTGTAATTCCTTTTTGTATTCTGGGTGACACAAATTAACCATGTAATTCAAATAGCTACTTAAGGCTTCTCTGTGGCAGTATTTCCTCTTTAACATGTTCACTATGAAGTCCCCAACCAAAGTGCAATAGCACAAAGACACTTTTTTCCATAAAAAATGCACAGTCTTATTAATAAGGGCCAGATCATGCATTCATAGATGCTTAAGTAAAGAGATGAAACATTATCCATGGCTTCATGTGTAAAGCCACAGATACTCTTCTATGTTCTAGTTCTCACAGTAATGCCAGCATGAGGGAATCAGCAGGGGCCTTGAGTCATTCTACAGCTGAAGTAACCAGTTAGAAGACTATTTCTGTCTTTAATCTCAGTGACCCAGAGGAAAATCCTGTACAAATTTTAGGTCAATGGTGAAACTCCTACCGACTTAAAAGAAGGTAGAGGTTTTGCGGGAGTATTCGTGTTCTTTCATGGTAACACATACTTTGTACTTTTGGAAAAAGACATATTTGAAAAAGAGAGTCCTACATGACTTCAGGAAAACTACTTCTTTTGCTAATACTGCTGCAAGGTCTTTCTTAACGTGCCAGTCAACAAAGAGAAAATGTGTCCTGATTTCTAACTTAAAAACTTTCAAGGAGAATTTAAAAGATAAGTTGTTCATAACCTAGTAAAACAAGTGTTCTAAATACAGCAAAGTCTATATTAAACACAAATCATGCAATTCTGCAAATAAGAAACTTGAATGACATTATGGTGAGACGTTGCTCACGCTCACTTACATTGCCTCCAGGCATCTCTACCTCAAGCAATACTTACAAAGGATTCTGGGCAGTATGGTAATAGCAGTACTGTCTCACAGTACATGAAACATGTGAAGACAGTAAACTACGAAACTGTAGTCACTTCCTTCTTTCCATAAATGTCGGGGGGTTTTTTATTTAAACATTAATCTTAAACTGAGTGAAACTTTTATTTCTTTAAATGCTATGATTGAACAAATAACACTTTAATTAGAGCTTGACATTCAGAAAGGCAGCTGAAATTTCTGGTTCTAAAGAATGAATACTCTAACACTGATGATTCTTTACCTTGCTGAAAGTTGCAGACTCATTGCAACAATTCACTTTGCACCTAGATTCTCGGTTTTGCTGTTTCATTACTTGCTCTTTCCCATCAAACCCAGATTCTTACTGAATTCTCATAGGGCTTTTTGGCCTCAGTTGCCCCTGCCTATTGCTTATGACTACTGACAGCAAAGGTTAAATCCACGATAAAATCAGCTGGGTTGGCTGGGAATTGGATAGGCAGCAACTAAATGCTGTTCTTACCACATTAATTCTGTATAGCTCTGAACCTCTCAAACGACTGTTGTGTGTAGTGTCACTTCTTTGTGAAGTCAACCACAGAAGGGCAGGCATCTTCTTTCCTTTTTTTGAAAAAATATTAAGTCTCCACTCCTATTTTCCCTGTAGACTGTCTCCTCATTCGTGCCCTAGTAACACTCATTTTTTCATATTTGCTATCACTACTTCTATTTCTTAATTTCATCATATACTTCTTTACTGCTGTTATAGTTGTCCTTTTATCCTCTTTACTAACTAAAATTTTTTTCAAGCCAAAAACCACAGACACATATGTGAGCAACTTCAAACCAGTCCTGGGGTCCCTGAAGTCTTAATCCAGATCCAATTTTTGCAGCTTGAGCCATCTCTAATCCCTAATTGCTCCTGTCATCTCTTTCTCACAGCCCTGGCTGCAAGCCACAATGTTTTATGCTGCCTTCTGTGCTTGGAAATAAAGTTACAATGCCCTCCTGTCTCTTCAGTCTTAAAAACATATTTATTTTCTGAATGCTTCCTTCCACAGACTTTTTGCTGAAAATTTTGTATATGAGCTGTTGTCAGCATTTTGGCTATAGAGCACAGTAGCACTCATGACATGTAGCAAGAGCCGCAAGCAGCATGTTGCCTTGCGGTCACTCGTCCAAAGACAGGACACCTACGTTTTTGTATCTTGTCCAAGGTCTTGGATTTGCAAAGCATTTTTTCTAATTAGTATTTCTTGTAAAATATATAAACAGTCCTCAGCACAGGAATTAAATACCTGTGAGAGAATCCAAACCACAAAGCTATAAAGACATATAACTCATCGTGTTCTCTTTTTAGTGTACTGAGTATGCATTTTAGTGTATGAGCTGTAGGGGGAAAAGACCAGGCTGGAAGAGTAAGGAAATTTTGAAAAAACTAAGAGAGAAAAAGAGGATGTATCACCTTTGGAAAAAGGGCGAGGTCAATCAAGTCATGTATCGAGAAATTGTCAGGTTGTGTAGGAGGAAAATTAGGGAGGCAAAAGCCCAACTTGAGCTCAGGCTGGCCATGACTGTTACGGATAATATGAAGAGCTTTTACAAATATATCAATGTAAAAAAGAGGGGTAATAATAACCTCCACTCCTTATTGGATATAGAGGGACATTTAGTAACTAGACATATGGATAAGGCAGAGGTACTTAATGCCTCCTTTGCCCCTGTCTTCACCAACAGGGTAGACTGTCTTTATGACTGCTTATCTAAACTGGTAGGCAGGGACAGGGTACAGTGTAGTTCCCCTGTTGTCCAAGAGGTACTAGTTAGAGACCCGCTGATCCAT
>VZRI01004491.1:55380-80334 GCA_013397515.1 Upupa epops
GTTGCATCTAGTTGGCGACCTGTTACTAGTGGTGTCCCCCAAGGGTCGGTGTTAGGTCCAGTCCTGTTTAATACCTTCATTGATGATATTGATGATGGGTTGGAGTCCATCATGAGCATATTTGCAGATGACACCAAGCTTGATTTGTTGGAGGATAGGAGGGCCTTGCAGAAGGACTTGGACAGACTGGAGAGATGGGCAGACTCCAATAGGAAGAGTTTTATCAAGTCTAAGTGTCGGGTTCTGCATTTTGGTTATAACATCCTCAGGCAAAACTATAGGCTGGGAATGGAGTTCTTGAAGAGTACTCAGGTAGAAAGAGACTTGAGGGTACTAGTGGACAGCAAACGTAGCATGAGTCAGCAATGTGCCCAGGTGGCCAAGAGGGCTAATGGCATCCTGGCCTGTATCAGGAATGGTGTGGCCAGCAAGGCAAGGGAGGTTATCCTCCCCATAGTTAGACTGCACTTGGAGTATTGTGTTCAGTTTCGGGCCCCTCAGAAAGATGTTGAGGTGCTGGAATGAGTCCAGAGAAGAGCTACTAGAATGGTAAAGTGGCTGGAAGATAAGCCCTACAAGGAGAGGCTGATGGAGCTGGGTTTGTTTAGCCTTGAGAAGAGGAGGCTCAGGGGTGACCTTATCACTGTATATAACTATCTAAAATGTGGTTGTAGTCAGGCGGGGGTCAGTCTTTTCTCCCTGGACACTGGAGACAGGACAAGGGGTCATAGACTTAAGCTAATCGGGGGAGATTTAGAGTTGACATTAGGAAAAGATTTTTCACTGAATGAGTGATCCAATTTTGGAACTGACTGCCCACAGAGGTGGTCGAGTCACTGTCCGTGGAGTTATTCAAGGTTAGTCTGGATGAAGTGCTGAGTGGCATGATCTAGATGTTAGATGTTCTGTTTACTTGGCTTATTTGGATTTAGGTTGGACTGGATGATCTTTAAGGTCTTTTCCAACCTTATCATTACTGTGATACTGTGAGACTGCATACAGCCACAGCTTCAGAAGATGGAGCAGCCACCCAAACACAGAAATGGTCTAGTGTTTAGGGCTCCCTGTTAGGAGGTGGGAAAACAGTATTTCACTGTGTCTCAAGAAAGGCGGAAAACTGAAAACATTTGGTATTTTATGTTACTATTCTGATTACTGTGCTGCTGTTACAACAGCAATATCAGAAATAAATCTCTCTGGCTTATAATGAAATGCATTAGGCAGCATCACAAACTAAATAGAGGACATTGGCATATGCTTGTTCTAAATATCCTTTGAAAATATCTGATTAATTAAGCACTTCCAAGATCATTACATCTGTATTCTTCTTAATGTAGATTACATCAGTAATTTCCAAAGAACTACATTTTTCTGCCACAAAATTGCAGCTCTGCATATGGTATCTCCACTGATTTTGTTACACACTCTAATATACTTTCTAACTGAAGATGTAAAAAAAATTCCCATTAATAATAAAGTCAACTTTTGCCTAGAAATGAGACAAAGGGCTTTTATCAGGGTTTTTATAATTTCATTTTGCTGATAAATTTATCTTCTGGACTCCAATTGTGACTTAGGTAGAAGAGGTAACATTATAGTACTTTGCAAGAGATCTCCCATGCAGCTATTTCTTAATGTTTAGGCCTGACAGTAGATACTGAAAGTTGCATTGACTGTAAGCTTACGTGACCAGCAAAGCCAGATGTGAGTCCTCAGAACACTGACACATCAGCTCAGGAAATGCCAAAGGATAAAGGTTTATAGAAGTTGTGTTTGTGAAACAGTGAGCTGTAACTTGGGATTTTTTTTCATGAAAAAAACACTCTTACCAGGGGAAAAGAACAGATCAGGAGGCTGTGTATGATTCATATATTATCTAATAGTTAGAGAAATGTAGGAAACACAGCTTAGTTAAAAAAACCCAAACCAAAACAAACAAACCCAACCACAAACCAAACAACTTGAAAAGTACAAGTCAAAACTCCAAAACAACAACCCTAACTTAATGAATTCACTAAAAATTTGAAAACAAGATTTAGCTATAGGGCTAAGAAAAACTGTTCATGATGGGGAAAAACAGAACTTTCCCCATTAACAAAAATTATCAGTAACTCTAGATGCAATTACACTAATTCTGTAGAGCACAGGCAAGATTCTCAACACAAATATTATTTAATTGGCACCTAACACAAAAGAAGCAGTGGTCCTCCTAAGTTTCTTCTGTTTCTGGAGACATTGTCTACAGTTGCAAATTAACCTCACTTTTTTACTGTGGAATAATTATCCTAATTTTGATAACTTTATACTAGGTTTGCAGAGACATATGATAGTGAAGAATAAGATCAATAACTTCACATCAGGAAGCACATGAAGAGTCATTTTACTCCACTTGTGGATTTCAAACAATTTACTAATTGATAACAAATGACTGACATTCCAGACCATTACACTGGCGTAAGCCAAGAACAAGAAAGGAGAGAAAATTCTGAACTGTTGGCGGAGGAAGCAGTAAACATGGCACAATTCGGTTTGGTACAAATTCCAAGTGAGGACAGAGAATCCCATTCTTTAGCCACTGCTCATGTAATGGTTTATCCAGAACCTCTTTTCATTCTCTGCCAGCCCTGTCCCTCCCATATTCCAATATATACTAACAACATAGGAAAAATACAGGATTACAGTTTTGAAACAGACTTCTTGTAAGATACATCTCTATTGTCTCTATTGTAACGGGATTTTAGACACCCCAGTCATGGTGTATTTTGGTTTATATAACAATAAAAAGAATAAAATACATCAAAACACAAAGAAACCTGAAAAGAAAACATTTATTAAAAGTAATTATTTTTATGCTTGTTAATTTTTTCTTTTTTTTTTTTCTCCTCTTTTTGGAATTTTCATGCAAATCCGATTTCAGATGAGCTTTATTGATCTAATAGAATCTATTCTTTTCTTCTATCCTACTCCCAAGAGAGCCAAAAGAATTTTACAGTGACTTAAGCCAACTGAAGTGACAGAGCTAGATGAAAAACAGAGCGTCTGGTTTTGAGGATTATTTTCTTTAACACTTAATTTTGGTCAAAATTGAAGCAGCACAACAAGGGAAATTATATTTGCCAGAATTTCTGATCTAAGAGAAACTATGAGCTAACATGACATTGAGTTTCAATAAGCAGTTTTAGAAGTTTGTATTTGCTTCTACTTCAAGCAAAATGCAAAAATCTGTTTTCCTCTCTTCTGTCACCTCTGCCTTTTTCCTGAGGGGTCTGCCACAGGGCTGAGGCATAGGAAGCTACCAGCCTTTAGATTATGGATTCAGTTAAAGTCATGCCTTGTTTTCAGAAACTGTCTGTATTCCCAAGATGCTATGAACAACATATTTTGAGTAAAGACTAAAAAAATATGCCTAGATTTTACAACACTCCCTTTAATACCATACTTGCACATTGATTATTTCAGATGTTGTCAGTTCACTGAATCTGAAAAGGAGAAGTATGGGAGATAAGAGAGAAGATCACCACGTGCAGATTCTATATGCTGTGATTGAAGCAAGGAATTTCAGGGATGCAAGTATCAGTTTCCTGATTAAGGTATGTCTCAACAGAACTGAAATCTGTCACAGCCCCAGTATTACCATGACATTCAAAAAAAATTACCCAAGTTTTCAAGGGAAGTCCAATAGTTTTACCTTTCTTATTGTCCCTGTATTGCTCATTTAAGAACAGATCTTGGTGGAGCTACCACCAAAGTAAGGACGATATAGTTTTTGGAAACAGAATATGCTGCAGAAGAGTCTAAAAATTCTGAGCTAAAGCATTGTTGAATTAGATGTTCTTGAAATTATTTTCCAACCTAGGTGATCCTGTGATTCTGCGATCTTCAAGTGAGCATCCAATACATGAATACCTTAATGTTACTGTGAATCAATTCTCTGTCTGCAAAGAAAGGATAAGAAAAGCCAAGTTCTGGTAGCTGATGGATGAAAAGGAATCAATCACCTGTGAACTGTTTGGATAACGTAGTGCTGAATATCACAGAGAAATGCATGAGGAAAATGACAACTCTGACTTTAGCACAAGGCTAAACAGTGTGCCTAGAGGACACAATGTGCAAGAGGAAAACAAAGCAAAGAACACCTGTTGACAAAGAGAGCATCGAGCTGGGAAGGTGTGCATGCAACTACACTCAAGTTATAATGCAGTTGCCCAGGATGTTCCACTTAAAAAGTTACAGTAGAATGTCATGGCAATGTTGCCTCACTTGTTCAGTTCCTGACTTTCCTACACTTAAAGCAATTTCCTGTACCTAAGATACACACATATTCTAGTGCTAAGTAATATGCAAATCTCTTATTTCCTATCCAGATTAAATATGTCTTAATAGGAGATCCTCTTTGAAAGCCGTGTTTTAAAATTCAGTAAATTGCAATGAATGAACTAGATGTGGTCTTATAAAGCGTGAATAATCTGTGTCCAGTTTTTGGAAAGGAAAAGGAAGTAAGAAATTTTCCTTGAACTCACCACACGTTTTAATTGCACAGAACTCCCAGGGGGTGTTAGGGTCAAGAGTGTAGCACCATGGTCGCAGCTTGCCATCAGGATTGCGGCAGTAATTATCATCAAAGCCCTTGTCGGGATATCTGCAAACCACAATGAGAAACGTGTCAGGGAAGCCTTCCTGGCGACACTGCACAGGCTTGCACGAAGTACTTAAAGGACAGTCTTCAGCAGAGGCAAACAAGAACCAGTTGCCATTAACCTTGGGCCTGATCCTGTGAGATGGAGACAGAAACTCTTTTAAGACTATTAGAAAGTTCATAACATAAAACCTCTTTCCAAATATGCAGCAGAGTCAGACCACCACTAAGGGGGTTCCCTGCTGTGTTAAGGCACTGGATACCGGATGGGGTAACTCTACTAATTGCTAAACTCGTGCTCATGTGTCTGTCAACTGATGACCAGATTCTAAAGCCAATCGTTTTTTTAAAACAGCCAATTAAGAGTTGATTATATAAACACTCCCTGGCATGCTGGACTCGTTAAGAAAACAGGTTCTTCAGTGCAAGAGCCCTGGGTTCAAAGTGGAAGCTATTTTGAATAGCTGTGTTAATAATGATAGCTCCATATTTGTAATGGAGCTCATTCTAGGTCATGCCCTCATTTCAAGTGTTTGGAGGGAGGGGGGGGAGGGATTGTGGAAAGGAGAAAAGTAAGGAATTAACTACTGTCTTGCTTTATCTCATTAAGATTTGAAACTATTGTGCCACTTAATTGTTTCCATGTTCTCACTGTTATCATTGAACTGTCAGGCACATACTCAAGATAAGGAGGTTCTTTCTGTATAAATGTGCTATGTTAACATCTATCCACTTAAAGAAAAGGAGATAAATGTATACTTTTTTCCTCCAATGATTACAACTTGCCCCAGTTTTCCTGTGTTATTGAGACATGTTTGTAAAAGAGACAAAAAGTAGATTTGTCCCCAAGAGAAACATGAAAAGTGTTTAAGAGAACAATAAAGTAAACTACCTGGGAACCTGAACCCATTTACAACTGCAAGCAGATGTGTTTCACACAAGCAGAGGAAAATATGATTTTGAAGTCTGTGTTTTTTGCTAAAATGCTTTTTCTGTTAAGCACATCCTAATTTTGACTTATACATTTGGAACTTGTCCTATTCCTTGAGAAAAATCATATTCCTTCATCTATACAAGGAACAGGATTTAAGTTGAATGAAAGAAAACAAAAGAAAACAAAACCCTAAAACCACCAAAGAGTAAACTTGCAAGCTGAGTCCAGGAATGGCAAGGTATCTACAGTCATAGCTCTCCAAAACCATTCAAAACTACTAGAGTTCTAAAGAATCCACTTGCTAGAACAGTGTCTTTCATAGCACTGAATTCTCTGTCCTTTCTAATGTTCTATGACGTGCTCCCACAGCACATCAAAAATCTGTAAATTATTAAAACTTAAGTAGAGATCATAGAACCATAGAATAGTTAACATTGGAAGAGATCTCCAAGATCATCAATTCCAGCTATCAATCCAATGCTACCTTGCCCACTAGATGTAACAGTTCTTACAGGATCAAGCTTTGAGTATCTTTGTGGGATGGAGTACTGTCCGTAAGCTGTATCTTCCTCCCTACTATATCTACATGTTCTTTGTTAATGCAACAACAGCCTTCCCAGGCACTGGTTCTTCCCACAGTATTTTCGCATGTTTTTGCTTTCCCTCATATGCAGCAACAGTTCCTCAGTTCCATCAGAAAAGGCCTACTAACACGTTTAAGACACAAACAATAGTGATAAGATAAACAACAGAACTTTAAACTGTTCTACACAATTCAACAGCAGGACTGTGGAGGATTCCCTGGGAGCTCGCCTTTTGCTCTGCACACTCCTCCTCCAGTATACTCAGGCACAGACCTCTTGGTTAGACACAAGAAAGAGTCTGAGACTTCCAAGATCTTTTCCTTAAAACTGTGGTAGCTGTAGGTCACTACTGCAAAGAAGCATTAAAAGACACATTTGGTGTGAAAATCAAAACATTTTCTTCTTTTTTTTCTTTTTTCTTGAGGGGAAGAAACTATAGACAAAGGTGCTGATCACTGGTGCTGCTGGAACTAAACTGAAACTTAGTCCCAAGAAGAAATTCTTTCCAGGAGGAAGGCGATTGATCAGCAGTTAGGCTGAAAAGCAATTTTGCAAACAATCCAAAATTAACTGAAAAGAGAAATTTCCTCTGGACAGTAAAATTATTATTGTTTGTACTCAGAAGTTCTATATTTTAATTCCCAAGGAAAAAACCTATTTCTGTGTCTTATTCTAGAATGCACAGCAAATCCATGGTAAAACTCTGAATCAGATTATTTTCAGTCCCAGTCTGCTAATACAAAATACTTTTTGTAGTAGGACTATAGGAGAGCCTGCTATTATTCAGGAAGCAGATCGTTTGAGCCAAGAGGAAAAAGAGGTTATATCGCTTGAACTTCAAAACTGCAGATCCTTAATGTCTTGTAGAATAATCCACTTTTCTAAAATATACCAGTACCCATATTTCTGAGTATAAAATTTGAAACATTTAAGCATATATTAAGATAATTTCAGTGGAAGGTCTCAATCACTTTGAATTTGTTGAGTCCTGCAACCTTCCTCTGGCAGTTTAAGTTTATTCAATCCTCTTTACAAATGGAGCTAATCCAAGATCCAGAGCAAAATTAAAATTAAACTTTAGTCCAGTTTAAAAGAAAGACAAAGGCCTTCCTGTGTGGGCTAAACCCCCGCATAAAATGCTTCCAAAAGAGAGCTTTATAGATGACCCTTTGCGGTTGGGTGAATGTTACCCTCTAGGACAAAAACTAATGGGAATGCAATTTATCTTGTTATTTCTGACTCATCTTTTGGCATCTTGCATCTATGCCTGAATTTAAAAAAAAAGTTTGGAATATAAATCTATGTGCAGAAAATGCTAAACCGAATGACTAACCTATTTTCTAGGCTGAAAAAAATATGTAGTGGGTAAAATTTTTGTCAAATTGGATACTTAAGCCTGATTACAACAGAAGACCATCTATAGCTTTAAAACTGTTCAATATGTTATAAAACTAGCATACTGTGATGTTGCTAGCTTGTGTTCACTAATTGTGTCAAGAACGGCAATGAAAACTTAAGACATTTAATAATTATTTTATTTGTGATTATGGTATTTTTAAGCTGAGTGAAACTGCATCACACACACGCAGAAATATTTGGAGTTACTGCCAATGAATCTAGACTGACATTTTCACCAATTAATGCAACACATGTACATCGTTTGACTACACAGACATGGCATGTAGCCACAACTGCACCAAATAGCCTATAGTCCCCATCCTGCACCTACACTGTGACAGTAGCCAAACTGCACCCACCGTGTGCTAAACACCCAAGCAATATAACTGGTGAATTCCATAATAAATTTCAGTGTAGTTCATTACAGTGTTGCCCAACTTGTTAAATGTGTGCAATTTTCAGATTATAACCACATGGACTTGCTTGGGCAGGGGAGGACTGGTTACCTCTCTGGCCGAAATTTGTGTTTGTGGGGTCTCTGAAGATCCCAGCGCTGACACTCCTTGCCTGTTTCAGTGTGATCCATTGGCCCTCTATAACTCTCTCCATTGCAGGTCATGCATTCAACTAGGAAAAAAATACAGTCATTTATTAAACTGATGAATTGTAACACACACACAAAGTAAAAATTCAAGTATATCACTACTGGTACTAATTGAAATCAACCTATATAGGTATTAAAAAGCGGCATAATTTCATTATATTGGTATGGGAAATGTCCTGTGGAACAGAACTGCATCTCTTTTTTATATTTAATCTGAATGCTCAAGTTTGGTATTATTTTATAGAACATTTATGATTTTGAGGCAGATAGTTGTTTACTGCTAGAGACATTCATGTTCTTAGGAGATTTCTAACCTTATCAATGGTTGTGTACAAAGAGAGAAACACATTTAAGGATGTCTGGATATTTTCTTATTAAGTAACACATATTATTCTAAATCACTCTAAGTCATAGTATAATAACAGCATAACTCTAAGACCACAGTCACAATTTTATGCAGTACAGTCTGTCTCTCTAAATTCCCAACACTTCCAGCTACATATGACACTGTTTCTTTTCCATATTAACTCTTTTTGGCAGCTAAAATTATGACACATTTTCAGCCCTGGTTTGGTAAAGTAGGGGTGGAGGGATAGTGGCCAAAAACTACCGAAGGGATTTGAAATCCCTGTGGAATAAAACATGCTTCATATTTTAGAATGAAAAGCCTTAAAATATAAAATAAATTTGCTCTAATTAATTATAGACACATTTCTTAAGTGCCCCCTAATTAGGTTAATTGTATTGAAGAACCACTCACTAAATACTAATTTATACAATTACAAATCTCACTCTTCAGTCAAGACATCCGCTACCAAAGTCTTCATCCTGCAGTGAGTTTTAGGTGTTACCCTATTTGAAGTTCACTTAAACTGATTTTTAAATGTTAGTTTTTACAGGATTTTTAGACTTCTTGTTAATTATTCCCTCCCTCTTTTTTCTACCCTCACCACTGCATAGCTATTGCAAATGACACATTAGCAGGAAAATTAAAGGCATCCTATCTTGAGAATTTAAATTAGTTGATTGAACTGAATTGGCTGATTAGCACAACGTAAGAGCTTAGCTTGAATGTTAACAAAACCTAAAAGTCAACAAATGCAATGGTGCATGCAAAGTGTCTTTAATGTCTCTAACTTGAAAATCAAAGGGGATTGAATTTATTAAAAATTTACAGTAGTCATCTGAAAAACAAAATGTATGCTTTGACTGAGCTATCACCTTGTAATTAAGTATTTATGTCTTCATCAAAAAGAAGAAAAAATGTTGATTTTATTATAGAATGTTACTAGATGATTTTATCACATAGTAATACTGAAATTATTCATGCATTCACTGTGGATTAGATAAGTAAAAAAAGGGCCACATTTGTGCCATCAGCTCAACTTCATTGTTTCAGCTCCTCCGTTTCAAAGCTGCTGAGCCTGAAACCTTGTTTAAGTCTTCCAGGGTACTGGAATATTATAATATCTCCTTCTCTAAAAACTGCTTTTCTTGCCAGAGAAGTCATTCTTGCTGAGAAGTCACCTTCTCTAAAGTCCATGAGCACATATCACCAAAACTATTGGAAGCTCTGTGTAGCTGCTGCCAACAGGGAAAAGGCAACTTTCCAAACAACATATGCCAGGTTACCTTGTGAACAAAGAGGAATGTCACAGACTTCATGGCGTATCTCTGGACTGGTGGTAAAACACCATGGTCCTCCCTCTTCCCCTCTGGGGTTTCGACAGTAGTTTTCCCGCAGGTCTTTACCCCGATAGCTCGAAGGCAAAAAGCTAGTTTTAAAATGACAATCATTACAGTATAAGAGCATGCAAATCCAGGTGTTAATCATATGATTTTTAACAAACAGTTAGAAACTGCCATATTTCTAGTTTCTAGTTTCTTTTCCCTCCACCCTTCCTAAAAAAATACACACACCCAGTTATCTCTCCATGCACAAATGCAAATCTTAAGTGAGGATCATTTAATCAATGGCCTAAATCTGGGACAATATGTCTAGGCTGTGGCTTGCTCTAGCAAGTTTTACTTTCATCCCTTGGATCTCAGATACAACTATCTGCTGTAGGGCCAGAGGCAACAACACATTCTCCATGAGATCTTGCTGCATTCTCCTTAATGAATTCCTAAAAGCTGACATTATGGTGGGTAGCCCTTGGAAAAGGGTTAAAAATGTATCGGGTTCCTAAAGGAAAAATTCTTTATGTACAGAGCCCTGTCAGACCTGCATATCCTATGTGTATTATGCAAAAAATAACAGGCTCAGGTCTTAGTGTGCACCTACTACATAAAGCCCACTAGCAGAGCAACTCATTCTGTCCCTTTTTTTCCCCATCTAGGCAGTAACTAGAACTGAGCACCAGGACTGTGTCTGATCAAGTGGTGTGGTGCACTGTGCTGAAAGGCTTTCACAGCCCTAAACCACAGCTTTACATGTCAGCATCCGAGGTTTCCCCAGATCCCTATTCATCTGTCTTGTTTCATCTTGTGCCACTGTTGTCACCTCCGGGTCTGCTACTTATAGATCCACTCATTATTGCTATTGTACAAATTAAATCATTTTCAAAACAACCTGCCTAACTTAAGCTGTACTCCCTCCGTCATTATACTTTCTCCTTTTACTGTTACAGGCTCTTACATATCAATACCTTTTAAGACTTTTCCTTTAGATTAGGAATCCTAAGGTTAATGTTAAGCACTTTGTTTTTCTTTAGTGATTTTGTAGAAATGCAAGCTAATACCGTGTTTTTTGCCTAGCATGCATTTTCAGTATGAGACTTTACTGCTTATGATTTGTTCATCAAATACAAATTCTCCAAGGTCAAGCTCTTGGGTTCTGTAAAACTTTGTGCCCACCTATAGAAAAACCCACACATACACATTGACACAGAGACATGTGCATGTGTATATATATATTTATACATAAAAAAATAAACCTAATTATTTTTCCCCACATACTGGGGAATAGTCAACTACATAGCAAGAAGCCAAGCCGCTGCAAATTCATGACCACACAGGTTGCACATTGCAGATAAAGCCAGTGGCTTTTCACTGCCGGTTTCATTTAAGCAATGCTTAAATATCCACTCTATCTCTGTAGTTAAACTCAGTTATGTTAAATACTATTGAGAATTTTTTGTTGTTAATTGAAAAGTTGGGAAAAATACATTTGGGACCACAAAAAAATTGTAATTCGGGTTAATAAATTAATTGTTGAGCTTTCTAAGACTTGTTCCAGATGTTTGGCTTTTTTCACCAGCATTTTTAATTCAGGTGGAAATGCCACAAATAAAGCCCACTTTTAATTCTGAAAATGCCATGTTTTTATTTGGAATTCAAACATATATATATTCTAGAGGGGAGAAAAAAGGAATAACGTTTCTTCTAACTCTTTTTAGAAGACTGTAGATACTTGCAGTTTAGAAAACTAAACTAAGCACTTGGTAAGTCTTTGTACTTAGACACTGATACAAAAGAAGAAGATAAATGTATGGCTCCTGCTGTCCTTGGCAAATTCTGTGTTACAAATGAATAAATCAAAAATTTAAAAAAGAGACAGAGAGAAATAAGAAGAAAAATCTGGCATGTGATTTTTTTAATCATGTTTTATTCTAGTTAATGAAATCTTTGAACTTACTGAAGTGGAAAATACCTCCGTTAATCACATTGTGGTCCTAGTCAGTGCAATGCAGAAGCATTACTTAAAAGTGCTTTTCTTATTTTTTTATGCTTTAAGAGAATAATTTTGTCATTAGTGCTGCCTATAAAATTGTTGGTTCTGTTTCTCCTCTGTAGTCTTGTAATATAAAGCTCTCAATTTTTTTTTAGCTAAAGGCAGCCCTTGTCAAACTTTTGCCAAGTTTGAATTGCATAGTGTGTGTTAAAGTACTATGTCAGTGCATATGACAGTATTTTAGGTACTGAAGGTACCTAAAATACTTCAGGTACTGAAGCAACATTCTTGAGGGAGAAAAAGACAAGAAGAAATAGATGTCCAATGAGAAACGGAAGATAGAGCCACTCCTAGAACTGTTTGCTATTTTATTTCAACTTTATTAGGTTAGGGGGAAAAAAGGAGCCAAAACCCAAAGTAAGTAATAGTAATGATCAAAACAGTATCAACCACAGCAGAAGTAATGAAAACTAGCAAAACCTCTGTGAAGTACAGGTCTACTCTTTGAACATTTGCCTTTGAACCCTTTGCATTTCTTTAGGAAAAGCAAAACAAAACAAAACCCAAAAACCAAAGAATGAAACCAATGAAGCAAGAGGATAGTCTTGTAACCTGTAATAGGATGGCAAAAAAAAAAATAATGAAACCCTGTTTTCACACGGAAGTCTCCAAATTCTCCTGCATTACAAATAAGTGAAAATATTAAATCCAAGAACATTTAATGTCAGAAGTTATATCAAGTCTTTCTAGAAAAATAATAAAAAATTAGTAAATACATTTCTCCCTTGAATATGAAAAATGGATTTATTTTCCAGTGGCACTTTGTGATAATCACATGTTGAGAAAAACTGACCTAAAAGTCTAAGCCTTTCATACTAATAAGTTCCAAACACACCACTACTGTCTGCTTCTTCCCATCTCCCTCATGTCTCTGATGATGAAATCATATTTTCTGATGTTGAAAAACAAAATTAGCATGCAGCCACCTCATTTATCCAGTGACCTTTTAAAAATTAAACTTATTGCACAAGGCAGGAGAAAAGTCAGTCTCATAAAATTCATTATAGAAGAGTGCCTCTCCAAACCTATTACATAAAACTGTATATACTGGATGTTAAAATAAAATTTACTGATAATATACACTATACAGATACTTGGATTTCTTTAATTCTATAAAAGTCATGTGTACATTGTATAAAATAAATGCTCATTCTTGCTCAGGTTGCAATTGAGAATTCCTTCACATGTAAAAGATGAAGATTCTATATTTCAAGGTGTTGAGTCTCAAAAGGTTTTGTTGTGGAAGATGATGCTATTTATCATACATTCACAATTAAGAATAGATCTGGTCCCTTGCTGAAAATCAGATACATTGATAATGTGTTATAAGCAGGCAAGTCCAGTTAAATCCAAGCCTGAGGCTCAGCTTTGTAACACATCATAAGAGGAGAGAACTCAAGTATCCTTTGCCTTTTAATGTTGTTCCAAGATATCATCTTGCACACTGGATAGATTTGGTCAGGACAGGACTGAACAGTGCACAGCCTAGTTCTTTACTAGCAATCTCCAGCTTGGGTCCTGCTAAAAAAAGTGCTGATGCTGGCAGTTCAGAGCAAAATACAGCAATGTGGATAGGAAGCTTACAGATGAGGCCACACTTTGAATTTAACTCTTAAAGGTTTATTACTTAGATGGCTAAACCAATACAAAACAGTTCCAAGACAGATGGACAGAGAGCAGACCAATACTTCATAGTAGTTCTAAAAGTTTCAAGCAATGTTTGTTGTGGTTGAATCTGTTTTTACCATTACTCTTACTGGCTTCAGTTTTTGGCTTTCTTCTCTTTTTATTTGGCCAATGTAGTTGTACTAAGGCTACTCTCAGGGTGTAGATATGGCCTCAGTTCTTCACTATATAAGGTCTTAAAGTCAGAAGTCCCACAAGTACTGCATCAAGCTTTAGCTGTTCTGCCTATGATCTGAAAGAAATGTCTAATAAGCTATTCAGTCCTTTCCATGGACTTGATCACTTGTCTAAATGCTTCATAAAATTTAACATAGGCTACAACCAAGGAGAATTAATATTAGCTATGCAAAATACAGTAACAATAATTACACAGTGATCAAATAAGTGGGATAAAATCCCTAATAACCCTAATAATACTTCCTAATAATGCGTTTTTCTTAAATCACCCATTTCCTGGGAGTCAGTTAGAAAAACGGTGATAAAATTCTGGAATCCAGGCTGAAGTTAGACCGCTGTTTTGTTTCTGTCAGTAGATAAAAGATCAAAACCAAATAAACAGCTAAAAGTCCTGACACAGGAAAATAAGGGATCCAGACACCAATGCTGGCATTAGGAGAGACCTCTTCGGAGAAAGATCAAGAAGGTCAGAATATACTGAGATCTGCAGAACAGCATCTCTTGAGGAAAGACAAGAACACACTTAAGAGATTTTGTTGTCTGAAGTCAGTTTTCTCATAAAAAAAAACAACTTCTCACTCTACTGATAAGTAAAACAATTGTCTAGGCAATATTCCCATTGTCTCTGCTCTTGAACTCTTACCTGTGCTCATGGGGGATCATTGAATTCCAGGCTTGACACTGGATACCACTTTTTGTAACAGATATTGTTCCTTTGTAGTCTGCTCCTTTTCCAATTATACAATTCCTGACATAGTCTGTTGAAAGAAAATAGAGGAAAATTAGCAATTTCATTGACATGTTTAAAATTAGTGCTTATCAGTTTTCACATAAAAGAACATATTTTTGATAGCTTTTAAATATTTCATTATTCTAAATGCTGCTTAATTGTACAAAAACAGTCGTGACTCTTTTGTTTTTTTCCAAACTATCAATCACTAACTTTCTAAAGAAAACTACTGAGAATGTTTTCAAAGTGTCTGACCAAAAGTCCATGTCTGAGGACTCATTAATGGCGTAAATAAAAGCAATATTAAATCAATAACACTAACTCATACATATGAATTTTTGAGAGTAGGTTGAAGTAAGAAAGAAATATTGTCAATTACAGTAACTTATGCATCTGAACTTTTGAGTAGTAGGTTGAACTAACAATTCAGACTAGCACAGATAAGTTGGTAAATATACAGGTTGGAAAACTGAGCAAGTTCATAGATGAATTTGCATAGCAACAAAACCAGGCTACTTGCACATAAAATTGTAGGATGCAGCTTTCAGAATGCATTAAGACAGCCCATGGCCAGGATGCTCCTACAGCAAATAAGCCATTGGCTGACCTCAGCTTTTTTCTGCCTCCATAGCTGGAAAAACAAAATCAGTGAATAAATCAGTTACCCTTCTTTTCATACAGATCAAACGCATGGTCTTGCTTCTTTCTCACACCATTTGTCAAGCTGTTGAAGGATAACCAATGGCACCGTTTTGTAACTCTGTCATAAGCAAAGGCCCTGCAAAGAAAATCTGGATGAGAAAAAAAATCTCTGTGTGGTTTATAATAATGACACATGGCCTGCCAAGGAGCATGCAATGACATCAGATTTATTTTTACTGGGAAAGTCAGAGAAACAGTCTAAATTGCAATTTAAACCCACAACTGTGCTGACAAGAACAAAGAAACAAAGAAATTAAATTGATGCAACCATTACATTAAATACAAACTTAGTTGTTCACACTAATCTACGAGATCCCTTGTCATTAAAGAACTTTATTTTAGAAGTGAGATAAATGTGACTGAGACAGCAATTGTGTCTCCAGTTGTGCTGGTTTCTGGAGAAAAGAAGGAAGACTAAAACATCTTTGGTGTGCTTACAATATGCCTCTGAAATGGTAGTATCTCATGCTGATGGCTTGAGGAAAAATCAAGCACAAGGACTCTGTTTCTTGCTTAGAAAAACAGAGCTCTTTATAAACAAGATTATTTTTAATTTTATGAATAATACAAACTGTGATACTGTACCTACTGCTTGTCCTTGCTTTGCTATTGTTTTCCTTTTTTTCCCCCTCTTATTTTTATCTGCTTTCAAGGATAGAACACAATGTGTACTGAATTGAGTGGATTTTCAGGGAGAAAACAAGAAAGGCACCAGAAGAATAAATAAAATTTCAGTTCTTAAATTAAATGTATGCTTTTTTTCTTTTAATACCTTTTTGAAAGGAAATTCCCTACATGTAGGTAAAATATGTTTCATGATTTTAAGAACACAGTTGATGCTGCAGTGGGGGAGGTATTTCAATAAGAAAAAAAAAAGTTAGCAAAAAACCCCAAACAAAACCCACCCCATTTAAAACCTTTTTTCCTCTAATTTCTCATTAGAACTAAGTAAAAAAATCACTGACGGGTTACAATTGTATCTAGCCCCTCACAAAGACCACATTTCTGTCAGTTGCCCCACCTGAGAAGGCATTTTAACCATGCCTGATGACATACAAAAGATACACAGATTTCCTATATTTCATGCATGCTCTGTCTGTGCCATATTCTTTAGCACAATATTCCTCAAAACAAAGCTTTTTGGTCTTCATTTAATTTGCCATGTAAGTTTTGCTGTGTGAGTTCTCACAGGCTTCAGTTTAAAAAATTACAAGATCCTATCCAATCTCCCTACTCTCCTCTCTTCCAAACATTCTCTTCGTTATCATTTCCATCACCAAACAGATTTTTCATCCAACTGCTCTCTCTACTCTGTTGACTCCAAATGTTTCCAACCTGCTAACCTTCATCCTTCTGCCCTTGTTCAGCCTTCTGTTCTCTCCTGGCTGGTTCTCAAATATGAGCAAATCCAAGTGCCTCTAACTCCACAAAAATATCCTTGACCTTTCCTGCCTTACCAATTCCATTCTCCTTTCCTCTCCACCCTCCTAAAGTGGGAATGCAGAATACACTGTTTACAAACACTTCTTTCAGTTTTTGCCTTTCAGTTGCCTTTTGATTTCTTTCCAGTTTGGCTTCAGTCACTTCTGCACATGAAAGTTTCTAACCATCTTTTCTTGGACACAAATCTGGAGTATTTTTACACTTCCAAAGTCAACATATTTAAGCAAATTCTTGGATTTTCTTTTACTGATACTGCTGATCACAACAATTTTTGTTGTCATTTGCACTGATACAGCATGGAGATTTTCTAATCACATACTGAAATACTGTGGCCTGTACTGGAAACACTTTGTATAAATGCAAAGACACTTGAGAAATTAAGCAGTTAAGAAATAATAAGAAAGGCATAGCTTTGTAGATAAGGAAGTCACTTTCTGCAAAAGACATCAGAATAGCCAATACAATAGTACCTATAATTTTCTCATCCATAAGAAATGCAAGGATGCAATGGAAAAAGCTGCAAGATTGACTGAGGGAAAACAGTGAGAGTAACAAACTGCAAATGGTGGTGGAACAAGGGAGTAAGAAGAGTGCAGCAGCATGTTAATAAAGCTGATAGAGAAGGCAGAAAAAGCTGCACTTATTTAAAAATAAGTGAATCTAAGGAGTAATATGATGAGTGATTTTAGAAACAGTGTTATGAAAAGACACAAGTTTAAACAAGGAATTTGTAACTCAGATGGAAATGATCAAAACCTGTGCAAGCATGGCATCAAGGGAAAAGAAGAAAAGTTCACTCAGAGAAGTGGCATCTCCAAGAAAGTTAGAAACAGCAAGGAATCATACTTATATTAATATTTGATATCAAAAATTCACTTGCAAATGATGCAGAAACTTATCATTAATAGATCAAAAGTTGACTTTGTTTTGTTTTTTCTTCCCAGAAAATAAGGAGATATTAAGACTTTGTTACTCTCTACAACTACTGAAAGAAGGTTATAGAGAAGTGGATGTCAGTCTCTTCTCAAAAGTAATATGTGGCAGGACAAGGCAAAATGGCCTCAAGTTGCACTAGTGGAAAATTAGGTTCAACATCAAAATAATCACTTTAACTGAAAGTGCAGACAGGCATTGGAACAGGATGCCCACAGAGGTAGCTGAATCATCATCCATGGACATGTTTAGAAGTCATGTCGATATGATGCTTAAAAACATGATTTAGCAGTAAGCTTGGTATGATTAGGTTGATGGCTGGACTCAACTGATCTTAAAGGTCTTTTCCAAACTAAAGAATTCTATGATTCTGCAAGTCTGTAGTGCCTGGAATCCACTACTGCACCATTTTTGGCAGAAAATATATCAAACGCTTTTCCAGTTTGTGCACCTCTCAGGGAACAGATCCAGATGTTGCTGCATCCGGTGCTATTGTCACAATTATGTAACAAGGTACTTCTGGTTCAACTGATCTTAATACTTAGAATTTGCAAATTGAATTTGTATCCAGAAAATCATAAAGTTATAGAATTGTCTAGGCTAGAAAAGACCTTCAAAATCATCAAGTCCAACAATTACCCTAACTCTACCAAGACCATCATTGTCAGTATATCTGCAAGTTCTCTATCTAGTGACCCTTAAGCACATTTGGGGATGGCAATTAAACCATCTCCTTGGGCAGCCTGTTTCAATGCCCAGCAAAAATTTCAATAAAGAAACTTTTCCTCATATAGAACATAATCTTCCCCTGGTTCAACTTCAGACCATTCCCTCTTCCCTATCACTTGCTGCCTGGGAGAAGAGACCAAACCCCCTTCTTTCAGGAAGACAGCAATACAATAAATTCTCAGTCCTGTGACTGAAATGATGGAGAACTACATGGCCAGAGAGCATCAGAATGAACCCATGAAAACATCAATAAACAAAATAAAATCCAAACTTTTTATTTCAAGTATGTAGAAACACATTTTTAAGTTCTTATTTTAGAATTCTCCAATAGTAACCAGTAAACTAATTGATCGTGATTCAAGTTGGCAACAAATTTCACCTTGTAGTAACCATATGTTTGTGTGATGTTAAAGACTGGAGATCCAAGGAATAAAAGCAAAACATTAGTGATCACTTGCTCCTTTAAAAGAGAACACATGTCAAATATGCATTTACAGTAGCATCAAAGAACCATGCACATTACAACAGGACTCATCTAGGGACAAATGGGAAACCACAAGAATGTTCCCAGATACAGAACACTCCTCTTGCTCTACTGCATAATGGTAGCATGGGCAATACCTAATCACGCACATCTCTTTTGTTAACTATTCTTGTTTAAAATGTTTCAAGGAAAAATTGAAAGTCAGAGCATCAGCAGTCAGATCTGTAATACTTTTTCATGCTCAATGCAAAATAATTAGATGACTGATTGCAGTTCTGTTGTGAGTAGGTCTCTTCTAAGCTGTGGCCCTCATGGCTCCTCTTTTATTGAATGATTACACCAGGGAAAATTGGCCTCTTAATGAATACATCAGACAATATTACAATAGAAAAAAGCTCTTTAAAAATGAGATGTTTAAAAATTCAAAGAGATCTTAGGTTATTATTCATGTAAAAAAGAATCAACAAACATATTAACTGACTTTTTATTTTCAGAATGCACAAAATACTATCTAGAGCAGATTCAACTAGGTTGAAACAATTTTTCTAAGCATATGTAGGAATACAGAATTACAATTAAGAATTTTTTAATACCATGAAATCTCATTTTATAATTCTCCTTACAGCTGACCTTCAGGACTCAGTGATATATTGCTATATTGAATACAGTCTAATCTACTTAGCCAAGGTACCAGAGGAAGCTCTGGCAACAGGAAAAGGAGTGGCTTGTACCATGTCAAAGGTATTAGTGCTTGGAAAATAATTTTTAACAAAACATTGTTTACATATATAAATAGTCAAAGTACAAAACAAAACTAGATCTTGCAACACTGAAATTAAAAGTTTAAACAAGGATTAAATTACAGTCAAGGATCTTTTCTGTCAAAGAAGAGCTCTTGTTATCACATTTGGTTTAGCTTCCATTTGTAGCAATTGTCAAAACTCTTTTCTGTTTCAAGATGAGGTTTGCATTTAGCACAGCATTAATCAGTACAGAAGTAATTCTCCAAGTTTGTCCTGAATTCATTTCCTTCCATTTAGTGCTAATGGTCTAGACTAAGAGAGGCCAGAGGGGTAAATCAAGTTTAATACAAGGAAAAAATAATACCAATTTGTTCCAAAAAGTAGTAGAGAATATGCACAAGGCAGACAAGCAATCAGTTCTATGATGTGTTTCTAAGAGACAGCAGATGCTGAAGAATAACTATTGTATACTTGTAATGATTGTGCTGCCCAGAAGGTTTGATTCCATTGTATCAGATTCATAGTACTTGCCAGTGAACTTCAGCAGTGCATGTATCTGCACTCCATGTGTTAGGTTCTCCTCAGTTTCAGTGGGAGTAATGTGCAAAGAATGAAGACAGAATATGGTCTGAAGTGGTGCTGAAATACTGCAGCTGTGATGTGTGACAATAACCTTTTTATAAGAGGCATAAAAATCTCAGAAATGTTCACCGAACACAGTGCAGCACAGGTCATCCACATCTTAACAAGTATATTTATTCAGCTATGTTATAAAAAAGATCACAGATTGGACAAGCTAAGAAGCCAGGACAACTCAAATAAAGCTTCTTAGATGACGGATACTCTCTGGACAGGTACAACAACATTATGGAAATCAAAAAGTACCGTCTTTACTTTTCAGTATGACCTATCAATGACGACAATTACAGAACAGCCTTCCAAGGGTCACAGGGTATTATACAGTTTCCATTAGGTAGAAACCAATACAAATAATAAAGAACTTACTTGCAAGTAAATGAAAGGCCTTTATTCCTGCTGCACCTCTTGGCACATTGCTCAGTGGTATTCAACAGCTTGGTTTTTACTTCCAATGATTTGTTTACTTTAATGAGCATCAATTCTCCTGTTTTTTTGAAGTCATGAAGAGGATTTCTTCTTTTGCCTTTACCCTCTAATAAAGAAGGAAAGAAGAACAGAGAAAAATGAAGAAAAAAAACACTATAAAGAAGACTGCTGAGATAAAATATGGCATTAGATACAACTAACATGTATTAGTAAATTCACAACAATAAGATATAAGAAAGATTAATTTCAAGTAAAGACTTGTATAGTGTCAGAAGAGGATAAAAGGCAATTTTTTCACCCTTTATAATTTTTTTTCAGAATACCCCAATATGCCTGATAGTAATAATCTGGGATCTTATAAATATTTCCATGATAAACTCAAATGAAAAAGATGAACAAAGATATTTTTGGACAGACAGAGTGTAGTTAAATCAGAAGGTAAAGGACATAAATGTCATAGACATCAATGATCTGGATTTGATAAACTGTTGTTAAACCAGCAATCTTTTTATTGTGAAAAGAACTGGAGCTTGGAAATGACACAAAATAATAATTTGTCCTCTGTCTGCTCCAGTGATGACTCAGGCTGTGTTGTGCCCAGTTTTGGTGTGACCGAATTAGAGTTGTTAGACTACAGAAAAGACAAGGGGGAAGCAGAGGCTGTGGTATGGAAACTGCATGACTGCAAAGCCTACTGTAGAAGGAACATCCTGATCTGGTTTCCATGTATCTGTTGAAAGGCCCAGAGGAAACAAAGTAAGAAGGATCAGGGAACATTGGCTTGAGGAATTTGGGTAAAACTCGAGAAAAAAGCTCTTTCAGTTTTGCAAGAAAATCTCTACATTTTCTGAAAAAGTATGATTTTTTTGGTGTTTTTTTCTTTTCCATACAAATCAGTCTGACTGTGTTGGTTGCTCAATTGTCAGTGAAGGGAGATGATTATCTCTGGAGAGTTATTTTTCCTATTCTGACATATTAATAACATATGGAGGATAAATCGTTCTTTGGACCTATTTCTCATGTTTACTCAATGATACTGGAGATTAATTTGGATTAGGTGGTTAATCCAGGTTAGGGTTAGGTGAAAAATTCCTTCCCTAATTTACAAAGTAGACTATAGTCTTTTCCATAACTTCTTTCTATTGAATTGCTTTTTCAGCTGCTTTTTCATCTGATATGATAATAGACCAAGAATTCTCAGGATCAATTTATTTAATTGTGCAAGTCTTTCAAGTATATGAAAGCTCAGACTAGTGTTCTGTTACTCTGGATAGATGATTTCTTATGCAAGTGCAGAGTGCATTTAGGTTAGTTAACTTGGCACACTCTGTTGCAGAAACTCAGAATACCTGAGGCTCTGAAAGACTTACAACTCCAGAGTAAAGCCAAAAAGGGGACTAAGGGTGTTCCCTTTGCAGAACTTCCACCATGATCATTAAGTGAGCTCACAGTTCCATTGGACTCAGCTAAATCACATCTGTCAGTGGTGAGTTACCCTAAGACACCTAAAAATACACCAAAGATAATAAAAGATTTCATCAGGCTTCAGTCTATAAAAACATAAAATCAAAGGAATAAAGTGTAGCTGCTGCAATGGCTCTATATGTGAATATGTGAATCCTCACTCCATCCTATTTTCCTTTCTTTATCAACTGTGGAAAGTAAACTAAGCTGTTCCTTTGCACACAAATATCTCAGAACTTTAATTCCAACAACATTTTCTGTAAAAAAGAATTTATTTACATCTATGTCCATCTTAATATAATTCAAAGAAGTTTTGATGAAAATATCATATGTTTACAGTTTTGGTGCTGTGTTAGGGACTCATAGCAGATGCCTTAAGCATTCTCAGCCTTGCATTTGTGCACAAGCACCCAAAATGAATCATTATGTTTAGGAAAATGCTGTGAGGACACTCTTGCCTTAAGTATCAGCACCCTGTTATGGGAAACTTATGTACACACTGAAGCTGCTTTATTTTTTGCTTTACCATTGGAAAAACCAAAGTGCTGCAAAAAGTACTGCATCTTTAATACAACCATTGAAAAAACAAGTCTTTTATAAAGCTTCTGTGTTAAATTTCTGAATTTTTTAGTTCTGTGCTAGCTCAGTCAAGACTTTCATGTCAGATGAAGGTAAGAATCTGTACAGAAATATCAAAGTATTTTCTTTAAATTCCTGATGCTGGCATTTCCCATCAAGAGATAAGTGTCATTATCTTAATTCCAGAGGATAACATTATCTTTAACTCATCAGCTAGCATGCAAGAATATAATATTAAAAATTCAGGAAATTCTGTTCCGCCTGAAAAACATAGTTCACAGTTATGATTTTTTTTCTTTCTTTTCCTAGCAGTCGTCCAAAGAGGATTATTGGTTTGATCTTGCATTTAGCAATTTACAACAGCCTGATTTACTTTAGCTTCCAAACAACAACATTCTATGACTTGCCTATAATCCAAAAGGCAAAGGACCAAATGCATTTGTGGTGTGACTGTCAGAAACATCAGAATAAAAGCATAACTTTTACAACTGTAATAACAAGATAAATAATAATGTATCATTTTTACCACAAATTAGGTGTTATTATTAATCTCAAATCAAATAGCACCCTGAAATGTTGTACATCAAAGGTTATCATGCAATATGCTATAACTAATGTTGCTAATTTGTGATTTCTAAACTCTCATTAATCAAGACTTCTGGTTATTTTGGCTGTTTCCTCTGATTCTTACAGCTGGATATCTTTGCGATATTCCATCCAAATTTGAAAATATAGAAACTAACAGATGCAACTACTAACTAAAGGCATTTATTTGGTTGACCTTAAATATTCTTTAAAAAGGTGAGGGTGATGATTCTATCTCTTAACATGATTTAACAGATAAAAGAATCTCAGCCAGTGCCCAAGGAAACAGAAAAAGAGATTTGCTCTAGCAGGATGCTGCAATGGACAAGTACACCATAATCTCATGGGGGATTTCTATAGTCTCGCTGCTGGAGCATTTCCATTTTCATAAAAAGCTTTAAATATTTGCCGAAGGAAAAGGTTTCTCACAGTGAAAGAAATCTACTACCATTTTTACATGAGGCTTCTGTATAATCTCAGACAGGAAGGAGCAACAGACTGAACAGTCTTGTGAGCATCTGAAGGAAAATATTCCAGACAAAGTAGTTGTCTGCAGCCTTTCAGTGAGAATACTTAGTAGGTGTTTGCAGATTCTGTATTCTAGAACTTACTGAAATTCTAATTTTATACATTATAGAACCATTAAAACACTAAGTACTAGCAGTAATGGCCACCATAATATTCCATTTCACAAAAATTGACACTTTCTTGATTAACAGGAGAAATAGGTTTCAATAAACAAAGGTGCTTTTACTTTAATATCTACCACTGCCCAGATACTGTCTAATTGTTAGGCTAATGAGAAATACAATACCATTGTTGGGTTAATCAAAAGAGCACATAGTATGTCAACAGGGCTGAAAATCACCTTTGTACATTATAAGAAGATCAAACACTACATGCATTATCTACAGCAATATTTTACAGTGAAATTATCTGACTTTATCTACCTCACTGGTAAACCTTTTCTCCTTTCTCCACCAGTCCAGCTTTTGGTAATACAGGTGTATATCTATGCTTACAGTCTCAGAGTACAAATAGAGTACATTGGCTGTCTCTCCTAATAAAAAAAATCTCCATTTTTATGAACTTGTCACGGACTTTACAAAGTAATATAGTGCTTTCTTAAAGAAACATATAATGAAGACTTGTGACAGTGTGAGAAGACTCATTTCTTTCATTTCTTTGTAATTTTTCATCCTGCATACAGCTATATTTTGCACTATATTCTGGGCACTATATTATACAGAAAAATGGTCTCAAAAATCAACACCAATCTTTGCAAGTGAGAAGGCAAACAGCATTTAAATTAAAGGTTTATCACAGTATCACAGTTATGATGAGGCTGGAAAAGACCTTAAAGATCATCCAGTCCAACCTAAAACCAACCAAGTAAACCTAAACATTTGACATCTAGATCATGCCACTCAGCACTTCATCCAGCCTAACCTTGAACACCTTCACAGACGGTGACCCGACCACTTCTGTGGGCAGCCCGTTCCAAAATCTGATCACTCTTTCAGTGAAAAACCTTCTCCTAATATCAAGTCTAAACCTCCCCTGATGGAGCTTAAGACTGTGACCCCTTGTCCTGTCTCCAGTGTCCAGGGAGAAAAGACCAACCCTCGCCTGACTACAACCACCTTTTAGGTAGTTATAGACAGCGATAAGGTCACCCCTGAGCCTCCTCCTTTCCAGGCTAAACAGACCCAGCTCCATAAGCCTCTCCTCATAGGGCTTACCTT
>VZRI01004491.1:88894-103370 GCA_013397515.1 Upupa epops
CCCCCCGCCTTCCCTTCATTAAGGACTCAGGAGGAACAGCCAGCCTGGCCCAGGCCCCAGGCTCTTGTCCTGGGGCTGGCATCTGCAGCAGAGCTCCTCCTAGCCCCACAGGCCCCTATGCCTTCTCACCTGCAGACAGGACAAATCTCTCCCTCCCTGCAGGAGGCCCCCATTTTGCCACCTGCCCATCAACCCCATCTCCAGATAACACACTCAGTCTGCATAGTTTCTGCAGGACTTTCCAACTGTCCTCGTAGCCAGGAGCAAAGCGAAGCCAAACACCTTTCCTCTAACAGCCCATGACTGCTCCTGGCCATGGCTGCTCATGGCCACTGCTGCTCCTGCCCACCAACCTGGCCTTTCCATCTGACAGATGCCACTTCCCCAAAATTGTGGCAACTCTGGGGAATCTAAAGGTCAAGGATCACCTGGTTGGCGTCACTCCATGGAGACAAGCCTCAGTCAAAAGTGAAGTCTGACCTTCCTTCTGCTATAGGCAAAGTGGTTATAATTCTTCTATTGCACTTCATTTTAACCTCATGGAAGCAATGGCTTTGTTTTTTGTTTAAAGTCATGAGACCGGTCTTCCTGACACACAAGTGTTCAAAAGTAAACATTTTAGAAGTTCTGCCTTAATCTAAACTGTTCCTTTCTCCCATGCACCCACCTACCATCTATAGCAGGAGAGTGCAGCAACACAGGAAGATGTTTGCCAGCATTTTCCACAGATAAACCAGAGACCTGCATTTGGGCCCATGCCACCTGAGCTAGGAAACAGGGCTCCTTCTCCAGTACAATCTCCTTTTTCCAGACTTGTTATCCACACAGCTGATAAACAGTGAATCAGATTTTCTTAAGAAATGTGGGTTCTTTTCCAAGCCAGTGTTCATTGTTAATGTCCATTAATTTTGTTCCTGTATTTCCAAAACTACTTTCTTTTTTCTTTTCCACCCAATGTATGCCCAGTGGTGAAACATAAAATTTCC
Source organism: Upupa epops (assembly GCA_013397515.1). Taxonomy (NCBI): domain Eukaryota; kingdom Metazoa; phylum Chordata; class Aves; order Bucerotiformes; family Upupidae; genus Upupa; species Upupa epops. Next base: position 89,881 of record VZRI01004491.1, read on the forward strand.
ATTTGGGAAATAACTGCCTTGGTAAAAGTGAAAGAAAGGGGACAGAAAGGACTTGAGAGAGAGAGTCTGTGAAGAAAACATTTTGAACATTTGGCTTTACAGGAAAAACACATTTAATTGAGGATAAAAAAGATACTTTCTGAAATCTGCAGAAGGAAAATTATTTCTAGGCCTGTTTTGGGTTTTGGGTCTTTTTACTGTTTTGGTTGACAAGAGCTCCTTAGAGATGCATGACCTAAGAATGGAGAAAATTTATTCCACTAGGCAGTAACCTTGTGCAAAATCCTTGTCCACTGCAACTGCTACAACGCAGATATTACAGTTAGGTTTTGTTTTCTGGTTTTCTCCCTGTGCTTAAAGATAGCATAAATATAAATGATAAGCAACAAAAATAGCTACAGCACCATGCTGAGCTCAAAATAGCCACATTCTGTTAACCAGATGAATTTGCCTTGTGTCCATGCATGCAATAAGAGGTCTTTTTTTTTCCATAAAGCAGAAAACTATGCACCATTAAAGTCAAGTAGAGCTTTTTTTGCCACTGACTTCCCTGAGTATTTGGCCTACAATCAGATTTCTCCTGAATTTTTAGAGGATTTCTGCCGTATCTATTGAGGACTATTAGGTTGCTTCCTAATGGAGAAAGTGTTCTATTATATTGATTACTATTACTCACATGTACTGCTGTAGACCATTCATGATGTATCTGCAGTTGTGCTTGAGAGCTCAAGTCATGGATGTAAGCTCCTTTGCTTCCGTTTATTATGCTGGGCAGGTGCAACTACATAGTTCTGGTTTTCCCTTTTTCCCTTTGTCCAGTTTGGTTGACTGCTGGAGGACATCTTTTTGAAAGCCCTATGCATGTCCCTCAGTAGAAACTAGGGCACACCAAGTGGAGTGCTAAGGAAAGAAGGGAGACTAGAAAGGGATAAAATCTTTCAGAAGCTTTATTTGTAGGCAGTCAAACCAAAGTTTTGCATCTGGATCTGGGAAATGAAAATGCTCTTTGGTCCCGCATCATATACTGCGAAATGTAGTATGATCCTGTTTCAATGTCTTCTTGCTCCATGTATTTTACAATTGAAGCATAATATTTTAGTTTGCTTCAATCAAATTTTACCTTGAAATGAATTTCAGTATGAGGAAAGGCTGCAAAAGTGGTGCTTCATACTTAAGCTTTGAAAAACAATTCCATGTTAAATTTCAGTCTGCATATGAGGAAGCTAATGATCTAAATATTCCATTCTGTTTCTGACCTTTGAGGGCATGTTTTCTGACCTATAAGTCTCTCTCTATTTTTCTGTTTTCAGGGCTTAGCTGAGAGTGAGGACTTTCAGTTTTCTTTAGTTTTTGTTCCTTCTACTTTTTCTGGCAACTTTGCAAACTTGCTGTGATAACCTGACTCTCACATCAATGTAGCTCAGTACTAAGGAAGTAGCATAATGTTTCTGTAGAAGATATGTAAAACCAAAAAGTGTTACTGTGCACTTAACCAAGGATGTGTTTGCTCTGGACAGCCTACATGAGTAAAGAAGTTTGCAAAACTTTATTTTGGTTGGAAAAGTAAGCAGACATGACCCAATACACAGAAACTGCTATTTTTATATTCCCTCTTCTGATCATAACCGCAGTTGGATCTGCTTTTCAGATGCAGTGCGCTCTTCAGAAATGCTAGATATTCACAGTTTTGTCAGGAACCTTCACACCAATACCAAGTCACAATTAACTTTAAAGAAAACTTTCAAACAAACCAGCATCTTTCACATGAAGCACTCCTTGCAGTCAAAATAAAACATTTTACTCATTTATCTCATATAGGTATGACTCAATTAAGATCCTATTGGAAAATAAGCCCAGTAAAATAAGCAATTGCACATAGTAATTACTGCGCTGATTGATAAAAAAGTCTCAGGCTGCCTAAGAAGTTTAAAACAGCAGTTGTTCACATTTCAAGCAGAATAAATTTTAATTGTCTTTTTTTATAAACTGAGCTTGAAACTAGGTACCAACTGCAATATTCAAGACTCCTGGAATGGCAGAGTTTAAGCAGAGCTACAGCACATGCCAGGTGTCAATACTTGCTAAAGCATCTCAGCCGGAGCCTCAGAGGGACACATGGCATCTTCCAGCCTAATCACCAAGCGCTTTTCATGCAGAAAAGGTAGAGTAGGAAAGCTGAAATTAAACCAGAGAAGAGGGGGATAACAAAATCCAAGCACAGGATTGATGTTGGGTTGAAAGCGAAGCTCAGAAACTCCCCTGAGTGTACCATTTTAGATTCAGCCAAAAGCATTCTGCATGTCATCATACTAAATGCTCCAGATCTGAACTGCTAGTCCCAGAGGGCAAATTCACCATACCACTCAAGTGTTCGGAGCCTTGTGCAGTGAAGCAGGAGAGTGTGACACCTCAGATGAGGCTTCTCGTTGATTAGTCACGAGGGAAATCCAAGGATGAAGAAGCACACATCCCTCTGCAATGTACTAACATACAGACCTGAGGAAGTTGGTTCTGTGAACAGGACATTCAGAGGTAAAATTTCATGTGTATTAATATCCTAAATCATGTGTATTTAATGACCTAGCTTTAAAAACTTTTCCATTCCTTTAGCTCATGTCAGAACTTGCAAATAAAAATAAGTCAGGGGCTGTTACCTGGCTTTGTAGACACAAGGTATGGTACAGTTTGTCTTGCAGCTCAACACTTTTCCTCCAGATGGACTTGTGCAAGTGGCTTCACCCCTTCACTGAGCACTTTCGGGAGCAAAACATGAAATGTAGAACATTTCATTTTATACATATGCATGTTCCTGTGTAATGAAAAGTACAGTTGGAAGTTATAAAGGAACATGACTTGGTTGTGCTTGGTTCCACCCGTTGCAATTCATGTATATTCTTAATATTCAAACATATAATTCACAACCTTCCCCACAACCTCGGGTGCTAAGGTCTAGGTCCTAAACCCTGGCCAAGGTAATCCAGCATTTATACCTGCAGACAGTTAATAGCATAATCCTTTATGGTTTTCCTGTGTAAGATGTATTGTAACTGCTTCTTAAATACATGTTGTGTGCTATCTAAGATTAGTTGAGACAAATAACAAAACAACTCTTGCATTCTAATACAAAAGCTTTTTAAACAATTTATTGTATGGTGCCCAACAATATCTGATGATAATACAACCCTTTTAGGTTATTTCCAATATCTTCTGAAAAGAAAAATGTGAGAATATATATACAGACTTGCTTTTATACCACACCAAATTTTATCTAATCAGAATGTAGATATTTTCATAGATTCATAGAATGGTTCAGGTTGAAAGGGACCTTAAAGATTATGTCCTAAATGTTTTATCTAGAAAAAGTAAGTTTTGAAAATAAATGTGCATGTAAAATGGTTATTTTCATAAGAGTTCCCAGTAATAGCCATTTGAAGGTTTGGAGAATATGCTGCATTACAGCTATATGTTTCTATGAATGCAGAAATTCCCTCACTCAGACAAATTGTTCCTTGCGTATACTCAGAATTAAAGCATATTGACTGAGGACATTAAAAGTTTTTGCTTAAATTTGTTTCCTCTTCTATTAGTCTCTGCAGTGCCAAGAAAGTGTAAATAATACAAACACCATTGGCAGCACAGTTAAATACATTCTGCAGTACTTAGCCTGTATTGCTCAGGGCCTAACTGAATCTGAAAAATGTTTACAATAGATTTTTTTGGTTCTAGAATGTAAATAAAAATGAACCCCCCTTTGTCTGTACTTTGTGCTATGAGGTTTATATAGAATGTATGTAATATTTAGTCTATAATATTTAATGTTTCAAATATGCATCCATGTGTGCTTCTCTGTATTTCATTTAGCAAGTAGTGTCTCATACTTACTAGAGGATATATTCTCTATGACAGAGTAGTCTGAAAATCAAAGAGTTGGCCAAATTAAATCAGTGGCTATCATTCAGGCTTCTGTGTATTTTTTTTTTATTCAGAAAGCATGAATTACCTTCCATATCAAGGTAAACTATGAAGCTTAATCATGATTATAGAAAACTACTTGTATGTCTATATTTTTAAGCACATTTCATCTTTCTTTGTTGAAAAGCTTGAAGATACCAGCAAAAATATTAAACTAAGGAAATCTCCAGATCCTACTGATTTTTAAATTACCTGCTTTTTAAAGCAGTTTAAGATTGTAATGCCTGAGATAACGTGTTTATAGGTGATTTTGTCAACAAATGCTTATTATACAGTTTTTATATATACAGATAATTCACCTTCCTTCTGCATTCTTAAAGTCAGTGAAAACCAGGAGTGCACTTCAGTATGACAACTGAACACACCTGCTGGAATATTTTTTTTATTTAACTGGCTAAAACATAAAACTGAAATTAGTTTTTCCGATATACTTGTAATGTGTTTTTTATTTCCTAGAGCACTGTTTATTTCAGTAACTGCTCTCATTTTAAAAAGAAAATAGACTTTTGAAGGATTTAAAGTCAGGACATAATGTTTATTTACAAATCAAAAAAAATACATACTGTATAAAAAAACAACCAACCCAAACAAAAATGATTTCCAGGAAAATGCTGACAAATCAATGAAGAGATGTTAGTGCAAGCCCATATATTATTTATCCAACTAAAATATGTGCATTTGAGTTGGGAAAAGTTTAAAATACCTCTTTATGAGGTATCACTATATAAAAAAATACTATCAATATTCCTTAAACAGGTAGACATTTTAAAATGTATCTGCAATATTTTTACAGTAACAATAAAAATCTGCTGTGAAGATGTCAAAAGTCTTTGACTGTAAATTACACATTATGGAATAACTTCATCAGTTTGAAAATACAGAGACAAAAGCATTAGCCCAGTGAATTCCAGAGAATGAAGACTTCCAGAACTTGTTTGTCAAGAGTAAATTCTCTAGGATTTCATATCAAAGAGGAGAATTTCTACCTAGGGTGCTGTTAAAGATTTTAGGAAGAAACCTGAACAGGGATTCATCCCTCAAACATGAGAACATATTAATAGCAGCTGAGAGCAAACACAAACAAAAAAGAACTCACAATTCATGGTCATAAAGCACTGATCTTTCCTGGTTTAGGATTTGTAACCCCAGACACAGAAAGCTTGCCAAGACATCAAAAAATACATTACCAGAGGAGGAATCTCAGCTTGACTTCTTTTCAAGAAAAAGGTTTGGATATTTTGCCTGAATCAAAGTCTTGTTTGGAATATGAGCTTTGTAATGCAGCTACCGGAAAACTGTCAAGTAGGGAAAAAAGGACATGCGGCTGCAGAATCAGGACAAGAACTCTCAAAGGAAGAGTAGCGCAAACTGTTAAATTTCTCTGTTGTTTCCATTCCTTTATGTACTTAAAAGGTACCTTGTTCAGTAGAATTTTGTCTCTTAAAGGTCTTGCCCTAGGTGTTGCAATTTTGGTACTGAAATGATACTGATAATAGTGATTGCTCTATGTTTCCTATGCCAATGAATGGTTTACACTTTTTCTCTGTGCGTTTTTCAATGTTCCATACCTCAGTGGTGTCTATTTTTACAAAGTACCCAATCTACACTTTTTATAGAGGCTGATTGTTGCCAAGCTTTTTTCTTATAGGTGATATCCGATCATGGATGATTAGGCTCACTGTATGTTAAGCAGTTACAGAGTATATTCTTGTATTAGCATATTCTTCTGCTGAGGGTTGTGCAGAAAGGAAAAAAAAAAGAGATTGAAGCAGAACTTGCAAGTCTGTGAGCTAAAGTTATATTTTTAATTCAGTCTGCTTGTTCACATGCATCAGCTTTGCTCAATTTTCCCAGTCCCATTCTTAATGTCCAAATTGAAACTTATCCACCGTAGAACAACTTTTTCAATATGGTATAATACTGTGAATAAGCTGGTATGATGACCTATTTCAAGAATTTTTATCAGATTATTAAATTAAAATATCTTCTTAAAATCAGATTTATATGGATAGAGACAAAGCAATAAAGGCATTAACCATAGAGGCATAAAAAAAAGTATGGAAAAGTTAGGGGTATTTTTGCTAAAAGCAGTTGTGGCCTACTGTAAGTAGAAATGCATTATTTCTGATTTTGTATCATCATCATGGAATCATAGAATCGTCACGACTGGAAAAGACCTCCACGATTATAAAGTCCAGCCCTCATCCCAACATCTCCCTAACCCCTAGACCATGGCCACAAGTGCTCCATCTACTCATTTTTGAAACACCTCCAGGGATGGTGACTCCACCACCTCCCTGGGCAGCTTGTTCCAGTGCCCAACCACTCTCTCAATAAAGAACTTCTTCCTAAGATCCAATCTAAACCTCTCCTGATGCAACCTGAGGCCATTTTGCCTCATCCTATCATTAGTAGTTTGGGAGGAGAGACCAACACCAGCCTTGCTACAGCCTCCTTTTAGATAGTTGTGATGACCAATGAGGTGTCTGTGCCTCCTCTTCTCCAGTTCCCTCAGCTGCTCTTTATAGGACATATAGTCTAGACCTCTCACCAGCCTTGTTGCCCCTCTCTGGACCCTCTCCAGCACCTCAATGTCTTTCTCATCCTATGGCACCCAAAACTGGACAGAGTGCTCAAGGTGCAAAAGTTTTTTTTAAAAACTTTCTTAAAATAGTAATGTAAAGCTATGCTCATTGTATATGCTACTCACAAGATCAGTAATACTGTTTTTGATTTAAGAATATACAGGTTGGGCTGAAGGAGGAGTCTGTATAGGCAAAAAAAAAATTATCTAAGAGTAATCAATTAAGGTTGTCTAGGGAAAACAAGAACAAGATAGCAGTGATACTTCCTGAAAATGTTTTCCACACTGTCAACATTTCTTGGTCACCAATTTTTTGGTACTATGAAAGTCATTATCTAGATGATGATTTATGACTTTTAAATTAACTTTATGCAGTCTACCAATATTTGCATGTCAACAGTCAAAAAAAAATACAGGATAAATCATCTGGGTTAGGAACTTTCAATATACTGTTTTGTCAATTGCTTTTTGCTTGTGGGACGAAATGTTTCACATATAAAATCCTGAAAAATAGAGTCATAGAATCATAGAATCATAGAAAGGTTAGAGTTGGATGGGATCTTAAAGATCATCAAGTTCCAGCCCTCCTGCATGGGCAGGACACTTCCCACTAGATCAGGTTCTCAGAGCCCCATCCAACCTGGGCTTGAATGCTTCCAGATATGGAGCTTCCACAAGTTCTCAGGGCAGCCTGTTCCAGTGTCTTGCTACCCTCACACTAAAGAACTTCCTAATCTCTTATCAAAATCTCTCTTCTTTCAGTTTAAAACCATTACCCCTTGTCTTATCTCCCCCTGCCCTTGTGAAATGTCCCTCCTCAGCTTTCTTGTAGGCCCCCTTCAGGTACTGGAGGACCACTATGAGGTTCCCCCAGAGTCTTTTCTCCTCTAGGCTGAACAACCCCAGCTCCCTCAGCCTGAGGGAGAGGTACTCCACCCATCTGATCATTTTCGTGTCCCTCCTCTGGACACATTCTAACAGGTACACATCTCTCTTATGTTGGGGTCTCCAAAGCCAGACACAGTATTACAGGTGAGAGTAGAGGGCAGAAATCACCTCTCTTGATCTGCTAGACACACTTCTTTTCATACAGCCCAGGATATGGTTGGCCACCTGGGCTGCAACTGCATATCAGTGGCTTAATTGTAGCTCACATCAGCTCAGGGCTCTTCTTTAAGGCTGTAGCAGCATCAAACAGAGGATACAATAGAATTCCAGTCTCTCTGTTTTCCAAAGGCTTAGGAGACAGGTACTTGTGATCTCTCTTTCTCTCTCCTAGTAGAGGCTTCTCTGAGTTTCAGAGAGTATACAAGATCTTTGCCAGCCTGGAGGAGACGAGGCCAAGGTGGCGCTGGTCACATGGGGCTATGCCTGTTATAAGAATAAGCTTTTTGGGATCTCATCCAAGGGCTTTCTACAGGCCTTATGCAGAGACTTTCTTTCTTCTCCTCTATTGTTAGGCACCAAGAGAGGTAGAGGGTTAAGAGCTCACCTCTGTCTGGCATCTTCAAAGGCATTTAGACTGTAGTGTGGTTGTGTGGAAGGGTTGTGCGTACTTTGGCCCACTGCCAAGGATAGGAACAAGCTGGTGCTGGCTTTTCTGTATCTGAGCCCTCAGCGAAAGAGTGGAGGGCTGCTGGTTCACCCCCACCAGAGGGGATTTGCAGGTACAGAGAACAGCTTGTCTCTTTGAACTCCCTGTGTTCAAGCTCCCAATGCAAAACAGGTTTGTGGCTACCCCCACAGAAGAGCTGCAGCCAGGCTTTTGCTTTGTACCCTTTGGTGGCAAGGAGTTGAGAGCCACTGCTTGCCCCTCCCTCCCACCCTCCTTGGGGTGGTGGGGGGAGCTTTCTTTTGGAGGAGATCCCTGTCTCTCAAGATGTCACAGCAGGAGAAGGAGAAAGGAGAAGATGGCGAAGAAGACAATGAAGAGAGGGTGAAGAAGCAGGAAGTACCTTCCCTTTATGGACTCTGTCCAGCAATCACCTGTAGAGTCCACACACTGACTCAGGAGGTCTGCTAGTAAAGCTACCTCCAGCTTCAAAATAAAATGCTTTTTCAGCATGAAAGCACCACAACTAATGTTTGAAAATTTGGTAATTTTCAAACCAGGACAGTTGGTCAGGCAGGATTTGCCTCCCATAAAGCCATGTTGGCTGTCTTGAATCAACTGTCTGTCCTCCATGTGCTGTAGCATTTCTTCTAGGAGGATCTGTTCCATGATTTTCCCAGGCACAGAGGTGAGGCTGACAGGTCTGTAGTTCCCAGGGTCCTCCTTTCTACAATTTTTAAAAATGGGTGTAATGTTTCCTTTCTTCCAGTCACTATCAACTTCACCTGACTTCCATGACTTTTCAAATATCATGGAGAGGAGGCTGGTAACTACATCCACCAATTTCCTCAGGACTCTGAGATGCAGATAGCATTTACTATGCTATGGAAAAACAAATGTTTAGTCTTACAATTTTATTACTTTATTTGTAAGAAGTAAAAAATAACAAAAAATAATAACAAAACCAAACAAAACCCAAGAACCCTTCTGTCTTTAATTTTATTTTCACTTAAACACTTGAATAAACAGTTTTTAGTAAGAAAATAAAAACCATCAGTTCTGAAAAGAATGTACATGTTACATATCAGATTAGCTATTTTTTACCATTCCAGTGTGTCTCTTCATTTATTCCCAGTAGATAAAACAATGTGGTTTCAATTCATTTATTAAAGAGCAATGGCAACAAAGTATCGTTATTTTTGCCTGAGATGATTTTATGCATGTGGCCTTCAGTTATGGAAGCACTTTCACTAAACCCCTGAGAATGTACATTGACTGCCCACTGGAAATACAGGGCTATGTCACTCAGCTTGAAATGAACATTTCAGCTCTTTTTCTTAGAGTTTCTTCATTAAAAAAACCCTGGCATTCGTTTTCCATTATTAACTTTGAAAGCATATTATCTACAATTAATATGTATTTCAGGGCAAAGATGTCTGATATAACCTCACTGAACAGATTGGTGTAGAAAGGTGACTTGATATCTGGAAATATCCAATTCTTAGTGGAAGGCATAATTAACTAAAATGTTGAAGGCTATATGTCACATTTGTAAAATCGATCACTGATTTCTCTGGTAAATTTCTCTGTCTCTTTCCTCTTTTTGTCTATCAGTGCTTATGGAATTAAATGTTTTCTGTCCTTTCCTTTCTTAGTCTTTCTCTTTCCTTAATTGTATTTTTTTTTTCTCTGTCTCTTTCCAGCCATTCTTCCTCTTTTTCTTCACACTCCCTCTTTCTAAACTTTCATTTCTTTTTTTCCATTTCTCTTTCCCTCCATCAGCTTCTTCCTTTAACTTCCTCTCTTTTTCTTTTTCTTCCTTCTTTTTGTCTATATCTGCCTATTTCTCTGTTCTAAAACTTGTATTGAAACCCTCCACAATTAAAGTCTTCCTCATTAAAAATACAGTTATACAGACCAAGATTTATGAATTAAATTTGGCCTATGAAACAAACAGTAGAAGAAAGTTTATAGTTTCATGAATCCTGATGTAGGCTAACTATCATCCAGTAAATTTAATTATTTCCTGACTTAGCAGCACCAGAATGACTGCTGAAATATGAAGTAATTAGAAGTTATAGAAAATACTTCTTTAAAGTGAAATATATTTCCATATAAACTTTTTAAAGAGGTAAAGCAATAATAACAGCTTGGAATATTCTATCATTCACATGAGTTTATCTATCCAGCACAAATAAAGCAATGACACAATAAACAGCAGCTTATTGAATCTCAATTTTCAAGGCTCTTCTTTCAGAGAAAAAATGGAGGTTAACAGTAGAGACCAGCTTTTATGCTGATTTCAAAGGTCGCATATGAAGGTGTTTCAGGGAACAGGCATTACAGAGGGATGCAGAAGGAGTATGTTCCCCCATCTGTGATGTTTTATAAGCTCTGCAGTATCCTGTGGGCCAAAAATCAGTAACTGCAGTAATTCAAATGTTATGTTTTTTAAATTTTGCTTATTACCTGTTTTACATCGATGCTTAGCTTCGGAAAAGCATGTAAAAGTCTTCTTGGCATCCCATTTTCATGAATGTTCATTCCCCTATGTTTTAGAAAATATGTAATACAAGTAAAGTTTACATTTGCCCAAAACCTCATTCTTCATCATCAATAATAAAATTTAGCTGTTCTGTGTGACACATTCAAAGAGGCAGTAAAACATACTCACAAATTTAAATCCCTGGCTCTCTCATTTATAACTATGGGACTAGTATTCAAATGAACTTCTTCTATCTAGACTTTAGTAAAGATTTTTACACTTTTTCATACAGAATTCTGCTGGAGAAACTGGCTGCTCATGAATCAGATGGGTGCACCCTTCCCTGGATAGATACTGACTGGGTGGCCAGCACAAAGAGTGGTGTTAAATGGAGTTAAATCCAATTGGTGGACAGTCACAAGTGGTGTTCTCTAGGATTCAGCACTGGGGTCTATTGCCTTTAATATATTTGCTAAAGTTTGCAAATGACACCAAATATGGTGGATGTGTTGATCTACTTGAACATGGGGAGTATCTGCAAAAGGATCAGGACAGTCTGGATGAATTCTCTGAGGCCAATTTAGGGTTCAACAATACCAAGTACCATGTCATGAACTCGAGTAATTACAAACGCAAGCAATGCTACAGACTTGGAGAAGAGTAGTTGGAAAGCTGCCAGGCAGAAAAGGACCTGGGGAAATCCAGCCAAATATGAGCCAGCAGTGTGGCCGTGTGGCCAATAAGGCCGATTGTGTACTGGCTTGTATCAGAAATAGTGTGGCCAGCAGGAGGACGGAAGTGATCTTCCACTTGTACTTGGCACTGGTGAGGCTACACCTCAAATACTGGGTTCAGTTTTGGACCTCTCACTGCAAGAAGGACATTGAGGTGCTGGAACGTATCTGGAGAAGGGCAACAAAGCTGGCAAAGTGTCTAGAGCACAAGTCTGATGAGGACCAGCTGAGGAAATGGGTTGTTTATCTTAGAGAAAAGGAAGTTCAGGGGAGACTGTATTGCTTTCTACAATTACCAGAAAAGAAGGTTGCAGTGAGGTGAGAGTCAGCCTTTCCTGCAAGTAATATGCAATAGGACAAGAAGAAATGGCTTTAAGTTGCATTAGAGTTTTAGGTTGGACATTAAGAAAAATTTCTTTTCAGAAAGGATTGTCAGGCATTGGAACAGGTTGCCTGGGGAAGAGGTGGAGTCACCATCCCTGAAGGCATTTAAAAGGTATGTATATGTGGTGCTGAGGGGCATGGTTTAGTGGTTACTTGCCAGTACTGGGTCAATAATTGATGATCTTAACTGTCTCTTCCAACCAAAACAATTCTGTGATTCTGTGATTCTGTGATTTGAAATGGAGTCTGGAAGTCACTCAGAACTGCTAGCTGCATTTGTAAGTCAATGAATCAGTAAAAGTACAATCAAGAGATTTGTTATGTAACATCAACATTCCAATGATTTTTGATTTATACTTAGGAATTCTAATGACAAAGCAAACAGCTTTTGTGGTTCAGGTGAAGAAAATACCCAGGTACCTGTGTCCATTTTTACAAAAGCACAGGATGTATATCAAAGGACTTTGACCCAAAATAGTTTGAAAATTTTTAATGAGAAACTTGTAGACTGGTTAAATTCTACCCTGAGACAAAACACCACAAAGTTTATTAAATACAGATCTCATCCTTGTAAAATCAATCCTAGATGAACAGCTAAATTTTGTGATGTAATACAAAGAAGAGAATGTCAGGAGAGAAAAACAAATTTGAACTCAGAATTATAGGTCATCTGGCAAGCAAATTTCCAGTGAAGTATGAGTATGGTGAAATGAGTATTCAAGAAAACATTCCATAACTGCAACAGGAAAGAGAAGCATTTTTCAGTAGTGCATCTCTGTATTTAAGCCAGTGCTGAGTACATACTCGATGAACAATGAGACAGTGATACAGTCTTCTTTTATAAGTAAAATCTCTGCAGAGAAGATGACTATGGAACAGCTACTGCACTGAAAGGATAAAACAGTTTATTTTTTGACTAGGTAACAGAGTACAAATCTTGTAGTTTTAATAAAAGAGTCATTATATTGTATCCAAATTTAATAAGTCAGAGAGAACAAAATATGGTTAAATCAGGTTGTAAAGATTGTTCCACTTAGCATGTCCAAATAATAAATGAATATGTAACCATGTGTGTATGGAAAAGAAGGTTGCCTACACACAAATTCATTTTAAAAGGCATTATTATGTACACACTAGGGAACAAAAAACTAAGGAACAGAAAAAACCTTTGAAATACAGTCTACAGACTAGGAAGTCTGTAAAAATATTACAAGATGGGAGGCAAAACATTGACACCTACGATTCTATCATAAATAGATGGGAAAGCATGTATTTTGTGCTTGAGTCATGCTGCCTTTCTGTCATATTATACCACATTTTTCCTACATATTTCTCTCTTACCAAAAAGAAGCCAAACTTCTGGCTGCACTTGCTTCCTGAGAATACAGGCATTTGTTCCTGTGCTTCCTTCCCTTACCTGCCATATCCCTCAGCAACCAGCATGGCTGGAGGCAGTGAGTTCAGTGAGAAACTTCAAAACTACAAACAACATTTTGTGATATGACAGGACATATGCATTGGGCAACAGGCAGGAGGAACTTGAAGCTTTTGTAAGCCAGGAAATGTATGACGTAATTGCCACCACTGAAATGTGGTGGGATGAATTGTATGACTGAAGTGTTGAATTGGAAGGGTATACACTATTCAGTAGAGGTAGGTGAGGCAGAAGGGGTGGAGGAGTGGCCCTGTATGTTGCTGAAGTCCTGGAAGTGACAGAACCTGAGATCAGGGAAAACAGAGTGGAGATCCTATGGGTTCAGATTACAGAGTTAGCTAACA
>VZRI01004492.1:0-35612 GCA_013397515.1 Upupa epops
CCTGGAAACTATGCTAGGGCACACAGAACATCAAGAGATGGCAACTGGTGACAGCCAACCTGCCCTTAGTGAAACCAAATCATGCCTGACAACTGTCGGTCTTCTGAAATGGTGTTACACTGCTGCTGGATAAGGGAAGAGCAACCAGTGTCATCTACCTGGCCTAGTGCAAGGCATTTGACACTGCCCTGCATGACATCCTTATCTCTGAAGCAGAGAGAGATCTGGATTTGACAGATGGACTGCTCAGTGGATTAAGAACTGGCTGGATGGTTGCACTCAGACTGTTGTAGTCAACAGTTCAATGTCAAAACAGAGACTAGGAACAAAGTGGAGTTCCTCGGGGGTCAGTACTGGGATTGGTGCTACTTCATATATTTGTCAGCAACGTGGACAGCGGGATCAAGTGCACCCTCAGCAACTGGTATGGCCTACACACCGGAGGAAAGGGATGCTATTGAGAGAGATCTTGACAGGCTCAAGAACAGAGCTTGTGCAAACCTCATAGCATTCAACAAGTCCAAGCATAAGGTCCTGCATCTGGATGGCAAATGGATTGGCAGCAGTCCTACATATTGCCCCATCCCTGGAACTGCTCGAGGCCAGGTTGCATGGGGCACAGAGCCATGTTGCTCACTTTGAGGGTATCCCTGCAAACTCAAGTTGTACAGGGAGGTTGGAATTAGATGATCTTTAAAGTCTCCTCCAACCCAAAGCACTCTGATTCTCCTTGCTCATTGGGACCATAAAGAAACTGCTCATCTTTACATAAATGTAGACAGGGCATCAGTTCCTAGAATGACTGTGTATTCTTGGAAACGTTTAAACAAAGCCAAGCAGCTGAGTGCCATTAGATGGGTAAGGAACATCTGTTTTCCAATGAAATCAGAAGCTTTAAGCAAACTGGAAAAAGCTAGTACAGACAGCACACAGCAGTACAGCTGTTTATCCTACTAATTTTCCTTTAGTCCCCACAAATAAATCATTCTAGTAACAACAAACCCTAATAAAGGATTCATGGATCTAATGATCACTTCCAATGTAAAGTCCTGCAGCTATTTTAGGTGTATTACTAGCAAACATGAACAATTATCAAATAGCACACACACATTCTTTTTATAAAATGCCCAACACACTGAGATTGTCATAGATTTAATGGGTCACACGAGAACTGACATAGTAAGAGGCTAGACAAGCAGACCAACAAAACAACGATGAATTTTTCATCCAGGATGATGTTTTCTGTTGACTTTATTTATCCCTTAATTTTTCCAGGCTGCTCCAAAATGTCACAGCACATCAGCTTACCCAGACAGACAGGGTAGGCAGTGTTTTAATGCATAAGAAAATGATGTATTCCTTTCAAAAACAGAACCCCCACACCAAAACACACGTGATCTTCTCTAATTGTGGGAAAAGGAGAGAAGAAATTGGAAGAAGCAGAGCATAAAATGCTGCAAATTAAATTTTATGAAAATGCTGCCTGCCACATAGGGAGGCAGGGCACTGCATTAGTTAGGATTCATACTGGTATTTACTTCAAGCATTAGGTTGTTGAAGTAATTAGTAGAGTCATCCTAGCCTAACTTTTCTTCCAAACATATTATTTAAACAATAATCTCCAATTCACAGAATCATAGAGGTCTTTTCCAGCCTCAGTGATCATCAAGCCCAGCCTACAGCCTGACATCACCACGTCACTAGACCAGGGCACTAAGTGCCACATCCAATCCAGCCTTAAATACCTCCAGGAATGGGGACTCCATCACTGCCCTGCGCAGTCCATTCCAGCGTCTGATCACCCATTCTGTGAAGCAGGGCTTCCTAACAACCAACCTAAACCTCCCCTGGCTCAGCTTCAGGCCATGTCCTCTTCTTCTATCACTAGCTGCGTGAGGTGAGCCCTCATAGCTTAGCAAGAGCTTTTTTCACACATGTTTATCTTCTATCAAAGAAGTCTGAAGGTGCTGTAGTTACACCAATTTTTCAACAAGCACCATCTCACACAACTCCTCAATTCCTTAATTTCAGTAGTTCCCAAGTTCCAAGTGCCAGTGAAGCCACCTTATCTATGGAAGTACCTTTCTCCTTTACACCAGCAAATACGCATTGGTACAAACTGCACCCAGACATCACGAAGGACAGGAATATGGTCAGCAGGCAAAAGCTTTTAGTCTAAAACACCAATTGATGGGCAAACAGCACATATTTACCCTCATATAAGGAGCAAACTGTTATCTGAAACAAGGATTCTCAGAGAAAGGAATTACAAACAAGCACCATACAACATTCTGCTCTTCCCTCTGGTAGGATTTTATTCTCCAGATTGCAATACAAAAACATCCAGCAATATCATATTGTTTCTGATAAGGTTCTTATTTTTACCTTTCCTTTATTTTCCACTGTGTAGTTTCTCAGCCAAGGTGTTATTGTGTGTCCTTGTGTGCCCTTCACATCCCTCTGAGATGTGCAAATGTTGAAGAGTAGCATTTTGCCTTAATCCAAGTTTGTAGAATTAAGTGGGTGTGGAAATGTCATTGGGAAACATAAACAAGGGACTGCACAGAGCTGCTAGAGCAGCTAAAGTACTGCAATGTGAGCAGGTATTCTCCTTCCTACTGCATCACACCAGGACAAGGATTCCTTCTCACAACTTCCTGCACTCACAAGATAATAAAAGGAGGAGAAAACCTGCCTTTATTACAGAAGTCTTCACATACTCCTATGTCCTTCATAGCACTGAAGCTGTGCTTGGGGGACTGTGCCACTTAATACATGTCTTTTGACAATCACATTAAACCACCTGTACAAACTACACCCTCATAGCTAACTTCAGGTACAGGCAACGGGCAAAAATAAGTCTTTGCTTCATCAGTTTAACAAAAAAAAGAGAAGCAGAGCAAAGCAGCTGCTGTTTCCAGATTTTAAATTCTTTCCATTGACTATACATAGAAATTTGTGTCTGCATGGCCACGTTATCTTCCGTCCCTGCCCAATAAATTACAGCTTAATGGTGTTAAGAGGAAATGAGGAAAAGCCTCCTGCAATAATTACCATTTTGTTTTCAATTCCTAATAAGAATTTTTGCAAATGTGAGTTTTATCTCATGTACTTATTAATGGTTAAAAGCTTCTGCCAGGCGAAACGATGGCAGCAGTGTACCAACATGGAAATAACATTCTTTCTAAGGTTATCGTTCCCTTCCGCGAGTTTCATTATTCAGTTCATCACACCATTTATTTAACAAACTATTTCTAGCGACGCCAGTTAGTTTCACTGCTAAAATTGTGAGTCCTTTCATCTGAACCAGTGTTAGCTTTTACACAGATGGATTACATTAAAGGGTCAGTGTAATTGATATCTAAAACTTACATCCAAGACTTCTGTAATAAAGGCAGGTTTTCTCCTCCTTTTATCATCTTGTGAATGCAGGAAGTTTTCTTGTTGTGAGAAGGAATCTTACATCCAAGAAAAGGGAGCATTTTAAACAAATAATGCCTGAAAAACTCTGGCTCTCTATTGGGGTTTTCTTTGCAACAAACCTCTCCAGCTGAGACAGAGACCTAGAGTAGGGTCACTTGCAACACTTACTCAAGCCTTCCTGCAATACAATCAGTGACAAGCTGAGAATGATTCCCAAAATGCCTACTCATGCCATAAAACATGAATATCCTAAGGCAAACATGCAAGCATGAACCTCCCAAAAGCTGTGAGTGAGAAGGGTCACAGAAAGAGCACAATGGGCATTAGAAATTTCATAGCTGACTTCAACTTCAGGTGATTTGTTAAATAATGTAGCAAGACACTTCACGCTGGATCTTCTCTCTCAAACCTAGCTGTCTCACATGAAGATAAATCCATTAAAATTTAAGTCATTACACCTCTTGCAACCTGGACATCATTTACCACCCAAGCACTTCAATGTTTTGTATTGTTAGCCAAACACAACAGATGCACCAACCTCTGGGGCATCAGGGGAAGAAAGGACAAAGAAGAAAAGCTGGGTGTCAAACAAGTGACAAATCGACTTCTCTCCACTGGCGCCCTCAAGCAAAACCACCACAATATAGAAAAAGCACAAGCAAACAGCTATTCAGTGAACCTTCAACAGTCCTGGAAAAGGCACTGTAGTAGGCACCAACAAGCTGAACGTATGTGTCTTGAAACGCTGCAATCTGTCATGTCAACACTTCCTCAGGCTTACCAAGCCTCACCACGGAGCACAGTTTGCTCATCACAGTGCTGCTTGGTTGCCAGACACACTACTGTTGTCCTTCGGTCTTCAGATGGCTGGGAACTTTCTACTCTACTGCAGACCAACCCGAGACACAGTCCCCTTCTGGGAGGAAGCTCTAACTTGGTGCTGAACAGGAGGATTTAGCAGTTTTTAATGACACCAATGGAAAACCCAGTGTATCCCCCGAAATGTTATTAGTACATGTATTGATAATAACTAGCATATGTTGAGGAGGCGTTTCTGCATTCCTGGCAGAAACACATCCTTTTCTTTCATGAGTTGTAAGTGCTACACTACTACAAGTTGCAAATGAGCACAAGTACCAGGAATCAAAGAATTTGCCTTTATTTCTCACAAAATCCCTATTTCTCTATGATTCAGAGTACTCTGAACACAAAGAAGAAAGAGTTGACAAAATAAGAAGATGAAATCTTCCTTTGTGTTTTTTAATCACAAAGGCATGGGCACATTTACACGAGTTCCTCAACAAATCTATTAATTCCCCGTATCTCTGTAATGCAGGAACTCCATCTGCAAAAGCAATGAGGTGTGTGGAGTCAAGGAAAACTCATATCCCTGTGTGCCTTCTACATATTTTACGCTTTTTGGACCAGTGGACTCAAACAGAGGCTCAATATTAAAGGAAAGCAAACATCTGTGCATGGGGAAGATGAGAAGAGATGCCATTTTGTAACTGCTAGGTGGTAGTTACTTTCCATTAGCAGATACCCACAAACTGTTTATTACTATGCTTCACTAAACTTAAAAGTATCACTGCATAATTTGAATGGAGAATAAATCCAGTTAAATCACAGATAGCATTTTAGAAATAAATCAGATCTAACCACTTGACAACTTTGATAGAGAACCCCAAGAGGCAGAAGTCCTCTCATTCTTAGGCACAATTTTCAGATGCAAAACCATTCCAAAGATTCATAGAACGGTTCATAGCTGGAAGGGACCTTAAAGATCATCCAGTTCCAACCTCCCTGCCATGAGCAGAGACACCCCACACCAGGTTGCCCAAGGCCCCATTCAATCTGGCTTTGAACGCTGCCAGGGAGGGAGCAGTTACAACGTCCCTGGGCAACCTGGTCCAGTGTCTCAGCACCCTCAGCATGAAGAATTTCCTCTTTTCCAGTCTAAACTTCCCCTCTTCCAGCTTGAAACCATTCTCCCTGGTCCTACCACCCCACATTCCAACAGCTCAATATCTTTTATGCTTTGGAAAAGTTGAACACAGGAAATTTCTTGAGTCCTAGCCAATTCCTATCTAAAATGAACCAAAGCTTCCACTCACTAATATACTTTGCAAGGAGGTCTAACTCCATCTCAAATAATCTCTAATAAATTAATGGCAGGAAATGAAAGCCAGGAGTGAGAACATTTAAACAAAGCTAAAACAGGTAAATTGCACAAGTAAAAATGCCTGTAGCAATCACAGATTTAAAATCAAGTAGTTAACAGGAGGCTGAACCATGAACATTCCTTGTGCAACTCTAAGGACCAATCCATTACTCCAACCATCTGTCTGAGAGGAAAGGCTGGTCCAGTACCCTGGGGAATGTAGTTCCTCCCTGCCCCATGGACTAGATGATCTTTTGAGGTCCCTTCCTGACCCTAATGATTCTATGATTCAGACTCAGCACCTCAGACTGCAAAAATAGGTCAGAAGCAGAAAGCAAAATGTAGTATCACTTATCTTCTCCTTTAAAGAACAAGGGCTGAACAGTGCAGTCCCCTGCCAGGCTCTATTCTGCAGTACATGCTGCTGTTTTAGACTCAGATGGCAGAGACTGGACAAGCCAGAACCTGCCAGCCACATTCTGGATGGCAGAGCCAAGCAGATTTCATTTAGAAAATTCTTCACGAGGGAAGGAGGGTCCCACTCTCCCAGCAGAACATATTCAAGCTCAGTTTGAAGACACATTATGATACCAAAACGATTTAACTGCTTGATGAGGTTCTACTAAATCAGAGAAGTCATATCACAACTTTGTTCTCCCTTAATGTAGCTCATTAAGTTCTAGAAATACTGTCTGTAAAGCTGAAGTCATCTCTGTCCGCTTGCCATAAAACTCATGACCTTCTCAAAGGCCTTTCATTTGAAACTGTGCCTTTGCATGAGAAGCAGCAGTGTTTAACCTTGGAAAGATTTTCTTTACTCCTCTGGAAGCCCAGGAAAACGTTCACCCCCGCCGGCTGTTGGGATTTTCTAAATGCATTCTAGAGACACAGTTCATGAAAAATAAGCATTGCTTTCATCTTTTAGTGTATGTATAGATGTATTTAAAGACTTAGGAAACATTAAATGCACCCGAGTCTGTGCAGAATAGTCTCTTGAACTGCGGGAGAACAGATACTGTGAAGTGATAACGACGCCTTCGGGTTTAGGGGAGCCGGAGTGGTTCTGAGCGATGGGCTACCAGGTTACCAGGCAGTCCCATCCCAAGGTGCATACTGGGCCAGGGGGGTGTACCCCAAGAGCAAGGGGTTCCTACCTGGGTAGAGAGCTAATCGGGGCTGGCAGAAGTGGTGCCAAAGGCGCTGTAGGAAAGGGGGGCTGGCACAGGAGTCCGTCCTATCACCACACTAGTGGATCCCGAGCACCTCAGACTGCTTACTGAAGGGCTACCAGATGCTTTAAAGATACCCGACTCTCAGAGAAAGGATTCAGAAGGCCCTCGAATGTAATCGGCAAAACCCTCGCCATTCTCCCGCACACGGAATGACCAGGGCAGAGCCCTCAAGCAGAGTCAGGCAGACGGGAGAAGGGGCGCAGGGCTCAGCCAGCAGCGGTGGCAGGAACGAGAGGGACAGACAAGCATCCAGGAGCCTCACACTCTCCTGCCTCCAGGGAGTCTGGACATTCCTGGGGCAAACAGGGTCAGCCCTTTCATCCGGGTGACAGAAAACTAGACTAGATGTGAAAACTGCATTGGGAATTTCCTTCCTCTTGTGTTACCATGGGGGAAGGATGAGACACAGAGCCCTCTCGTCTTTGTAGCATCTCTAGTACCTTAAAGGGCTGTTGGAGAGGCTAAGGTGTCACTGCAACTACTGGCTGCCTGGAGAAAAGCGAATGGCAACTGTGCCGGTGACTTTACACCCTTACACGAGAGGCGGATTGAGGAATTAGCAGGCAGGAGGCAGTACTTACCTGATGGCCCCACACGGAGTTTCAGTAGCCACGGTAGGTGAAGCCGCTCCCACGGGAACCCTGCACCCCAGTCCCGCTGCTGCTGCTGCCATCAGGGGCGAGAGGGGAAAGCAGCTCTGGACCCGGCTAAGTGGTATCGGCAGGGTGGTTAACGACCTGAGGAAGAGGCAGATAATGAGCTGCACCCGGTGCTCTTGTTAATTCCCCTCACTCCTCCGGTCAGATCAGCTCGTAACCCTGATGGGCGATGGCGTTTAACAATTACCTTTAGGAAACAACGGGCACAGCCCGGCCCTGGCGGCTGCTGTCCCCTGTCCCGGCCATTGGAACGGGACCAGGCTCCTGGAGCAGTCGGTGCCTGGGTTACACCGGTCCTTTAGAAGCATCCCATGGGAAGAAACGTTTTTGAGTAGTAGAGATGATGTCAGGACTATGGTTACAGCTGCTAACACTGTCAGCAGGGATGACACGGGATGGTCCAGGCACAAAGAAAGTGCTCGGCAGTGTTTTACCTACTCCTGTAGTAATTTACCTGCTCCCGAGTGTGTTCAGAGTGACAATGGGTCACATCTTACAGCCACAGTGGTGCAAGCCCGTGCTCAGGAGGAAGGCATCAAGCGGCTGTTCCATTCACCATCCTGTCCATGACCCTGGCAAAACACAAAGGCTTGTGTGTCTGGGAAGCCTGGACGGGGATGGAGAGAGCCCGGCAGATGAGCGCTGGGTGGGGAATTCCTGACTCCTGATCGTGGTTTCTAAACAGAGGCCAGCTCTGTGTTTCCTTACGGAGAAGCAGATCACCTTGTTTTCAATGCTGTGAGGTGAGACCCAGACTACAGTGCGGTGGCAGAAATGATAGGAGATTGACCTGAGTGATGAACTGGCAATTATCCTTCCTACCGAAGAAACCAGGGGTGGAATGGCACTGCACTTTACACTCTGAACCTATCAATGCCACTTCAGGATCAGACCTACAGGCTAAAGGAAGCAGTTTTACTAGAGTATTTCATAAACCAATTTCTGCATGGCACACTCAAAGAAACAGAGAGCTGGGGTGCTGGGATCAGTGCTCAGGCTATGAAAATTCATAGTCTCATTGTATTAATAAGAATAGATTGATGTGGAACATCAGGAAGAGAAAATCTAAGATATTCCTCAAACAATACCACCAAAACATCCTCTGATATTGCTTTTTAGTCTCTTTTTTATTACTTGTGAGCAGACGTTTTGTGAATTACATTTTAATGGGTCATCAGACCATAGAGCAGAACTGTTTCCCATGGCAAGAACTTTATAACATTCCTAAGATGCCTGTCCACTTCTACAAAGTTCTCTGTAGGTAGAGACCCTTCGATTTGTGGTAACTTGTCTCTGCTGCCTTTATGAATTACTGCACTTTTTGGGGACAATATTAGGTTAATGTTTGTTTCTGCTCACACTCTGTGCTACAGGGACTATAGATGCAAATATATGACTGTGGGATGTGAAGAGTTTCTGTTACAACCAGTAAAAAGGAGGAAATAATGAGACTGCAGGAATTTAAAGCTGGAGAAATCTGTTGATAATCAGCTGCATTTCGATTAATTTACAATGCATCACAAATTATATTTCCATGAAATCCTATATTAATATTAAAAGTTATTAAAAAGAGTACAAGTCCAGGTGCCAGTCTTAGAAGGGAATTTAAATGTAGAGCATATAGTGATTTCAGAGGTTTCTACCACCAGGCAGTAAATGGTCTGAATTACAGGAGAAGCAGAGTTCATAGGAGAAGGAGCATCTTCCAATCTTTTCGGTTACTCCAGCCCATTATTGACAAAAACTTACTCTTTGAGCATATAATGCTCTGTGCTAACAGAAATGCTATTGTGTATTCTGAGCCTTACATTTATTTCTGGTGGGCTATAAAGAATGTTGTTAGAGAAACAGATACAGCTTAGTTGTCAAAAGTGACATATTTGATTCCATTTTCACCTGCTCTGAGTGGTGGTCATCAATCATGAGATGACCGAGGGTGAACTCTGCATGAGGCTACCCTCTCTGAAAAATACATTCTTACTCTTGCTGTATGAGTACCATTAGACCTGATTTAAGAGAAAGAGTGATACAGACCATTGTGAAGTCTCAGGTGTGTGTGTTGATGTCCATACAGTGTATTCCCTGCGTGCATCAACCCAGCTGCACTGTGCCATTGCTCTCCCTTGTGCTGGATAAGGGACTCTGTAAAGGGACAAGCGTGTAAAGTCAGGAACAGCCTGCCCAGGGGGTGTGTTGGGGTGTGGAGTCTTGTCTGGAGACGTTCAAGCCCCTCCTGGGTGTGTTCCTGTGCAACTTGGTCTAGATGATCCTGCTGTGGCAGAGGGATTGGACTAGATGATGTTTTGAGGTCCCTTCCCATGCCTGATGATTCTATGATTCGATGATTGTCTTAAGTGTTTACAGACAGCTCTGCAATTTCCATTCTTCTCTTTTAACGTTTTCCCTAATTGATAACTCCATGCTTTCCTAGGGATAGTAAGGATATGCTGAGCTGATGAAGAATGTCAGCCTTTTGAGTTTCTTCAAGCCCTTTAAACTAAGGATCAGTACGAAAGTGCAGACCTTATTAGAGGGCTTTGAACAGCAGAAAACTATCAGTCAAAACAGTGGCTTGATAATGCAGCTGAAGCAGAAAGTTATCTCAGAGTGAAGTGTCTCCCCCAATTAACCTGGCATCACAATGGAGGCCATCTGAGCAAAACAAAGCAAACCAACCAAAAACAGCAAAAAGAAAGGTGAGAAACGGTTACCCTGGAGGTTTTCTTTCGCTTTAGCCTTTCCAAGCACAAACCACTGAGGGTGATCAGTGCAGAACCCACTTGCAGTTTGATAAGGTCAAGGTAAAGCTGTTTTCCTCCCTTTCAAATGTAAAGGTCTGATAAGATAAACTTGTTAACCAGAATGACAGAGTCTAATTATGAAGAATGTACCAAACTTGCCCAGAAACTTTAAAATCCTGGCTTGTTCCAGTCTAAAAATACCACCAACTTTTGCTGAAGTTAAGCAAAAGTTGGGTAGAACAATTCTTCCTAAAAGTTCAGCGCCTCAACGAAGAGAGAGAGCCTTGTTACACCTGAAAACCTACTGCTGTGTGTCATCTCCTTCCCATGCATCCACGAAAGCAAAAATTCCTATTAAGTAGAATAATATTTAGCTGTTAATATCGGCGACCTGAAGGCATAAAACTGAGCAGCATGACATACCTGAAAATAAATGGCAGGTTCTATTGATCACGTTTGAGACAGCTGAATCAAAGTAGCATCCATCACCTGCTATATTTACAGGTCCCAGGATCAAATTAAACCTCAAGCAAGAGAACCCTTCTAGAAAACATTTTAGGCTGAAATTTATCACATGCAATGTCAGATTGCTGAAAGTTTTATATTTTCTTAATTAGCAGCTGAAAATTGCCAATAACACCCTCAATATTTTAACTGCAACTCAGCTGAATTTATCTAGGGATTCAAGCACTGCTCTTGCTACTACAGGCTGTCCCATGATTGCAGTAGGATCCAGCTGAATCAGTTGCAATTTGCAACTTGTGATGTGCAAGCCGCTGATTCTACAAGGACTTCTCATAAGGCAGAGTAAGGGAGAATGAGACAATAGCACTCTATTGTTCCCATACTTCTGAATAGGAATGAACATAAGACTTTTACCATCAAATCGTAGACATACCATGATCAGAAAGGAACCCAAGACAACAATCAGCCTGCTCAGGTCATTGGTGGACGTCCCATCCCTGGAGATATTCAAGATATATTGGATGAGACCGAGCAATCTGCTCTGGTTGTAGATGCCCCTGCTCACTGAAGGGGGTTTGAGCTAGATGACCTCTAAAGGTTCCTCTCAACCCATTGCATTCTATAATTCGATGATTCTACATCAAGTGGGGCCAGATCAGGGGGAAATGAAGACAGCTGTTTGCTTACAATCACTAAAACCAGCCAGTGGTAAGACATTTTCCATCTAAACAGCAATGGCTTCCAAGTACTCAGTTGTAAATACTCCCTGATCCAAAAGGAGCTAATTCCATATTGGCCTTTGCTTAGTGAAGACAGAACAATTGTTCACTATCTTATCATAAACAGCCTTCACACACAGCATCATTTCATGATTCAGCCTCAACTTCCTTACATCACAGAATCATAAGTGATTGGAAGGGACCTCAAAAGATCATCCGGTCCAATCCCTCTGCCCCAGCAGCATCACCCAGACCAAGTCGCACAGGAACACAGCCAGGAGGGGCTTGAACTTTGAGTTCTTTGAGTACTTTTATTTCATGGCTTTTTCATTTTCAATCCCCCTACCCTCTTTGAGCTCTCTCCTGGACTTTGATGCATTTTGTTCACGTTTTATTAAAGTAAAATTACCTATTTTAATATTATTTCTTTAATACTATGACTTTTAATAATTACTACTAACCAAGCAGTGGAAAAAGTGTTATACTGAGGTCCAACCAACCCTGGCTGAGTTACTCATGGTCTCTTACACAATACTCCTGGAGATACATACCAAAATTTCCCAGATCTACATAATTTTCAATAGCATCCTTAAACTTATCAGAACAAGTCTAAGGGGCTTCCCATTCTCAGCTCCTCAGTCCATTTTTAGCATGTTTTTCAGTGGGGTCTGACTAGCATCTTAGAAAGAGTAGTTTTTCCCACTCACTTGGCATCTTGAATTACCAGCCTCTCAGCTTACAGGAGGTACCCTCTGCAGATTTCTAAGGACTCAAGTCTCCCACACAGGTCCACGACATCATTAGTGACAGGCCAGCAACACATTTGTGCTTTAACTGGAGCTACATTGCTCTGACATAAGTTTGGATGTACAAGGCTACAGCTCAGTGTCTATGAACAGCCTGGGATCTATTGGATGCCTTGCACAGGTAATATTCCACAGTATTTATCCTGAGGTCATTTTCATTGCCAAGAAAAGATTTGCAGGCAAAATATAAACAAGTTCATTCAAGCAGAAAGAACAGCTAGGATGTGATGACAGAGATAAGCTCAACACCTCACCTTATTACCTTTCTGATGTATTGTCTTAACTTTGGGATTATCTAGATGTTCCTTTCAACTAGACAAAACAGATTGTGTAGACTGAATGATGATCACAGCTCAAGAGACATGGGCTTTCTTCAGTGAATGGGGAGGAAGGTTTGGGACAGACACATCACTCTCAGGCCACGACACAAGCTCATGCATAGTTGGTGAGAGACCCTTTGCTTCCGTATATTGCCATAGCCAGTCATTCCTCCATTGTGCATTTGATTTGTCCTTGGTGAATTGTCCCCTTTCTGCTCATCTTTTGTTCAGGACTAATTTCAGTCTGAGCTAGCCTTCCAATTAGGTGGTAATCTGCCTAGTTTGATGTCAGACCTAACACATAATGTGCTATCTTTTCCACTATCCAAGTCATTAGCCAAAAAGCAGGACAGAACTGACAAAAATGAGGGAGAGAAGTGGCCAAGGGCAAATTCAGCTGTGCATCCATCTGATGATAATTTCTCCTCGGCTGCATTTCCTTTGGGCTTGGAGGATTTGGGGTTGAAGGAAGTAATGGAAAAGGGTTGTTTGATAGGACAATAGTGCTATCTCTGACAAAGCCAAAGGACTGCAGGAACTGTTGCATAAACATGATCTAATTTAAAATAAGATAGTCAATAAGCAGGTGATAGTATGGGAGTAAGAAATACATGAGAGAAGGAAACAGTAGAGAATTGTGTGTTCTGAGGTATTTTTGAAATGCCTTCTTACACACATGTGCAGTCCTGTGTCAATACCCAGCCAACATAAAAGTCCAGCAGCTGTTTTATAGTCAAGATACTGTTTGAGACATAATTATCTGTCAGTTCTATTTGAATACTGACTTACGAAGAAATTGAGTCCAGCCTGAGTCCAGCTGGTACTTACACTTCAATGAGAAAATGCTGGATTTATTCTCTCTTCACCCCTTCTTTCACATCAATGGGAAATATCAAGGGGGAAAAAAGCTTCTATTAATGAATCTTCAGTAAAGGAGATTAAATCCTGCTGCCTGTGTGTAAAACAGGCTTCAGCTAATACCAGTGCAAGTTCACACTATACAGAGATTAGTGTTCTTTCCCCCACAGGAACTGTTTTAGATTTCAAATGCACAAACTTTACCCAGAAAAATCAGAAGCTGTGGACTTACTGCACTTTAGCAGAGATTGTGCAGATAGTTAAGAACATAAAGATACAGATAGAGCAGCAAACAATTTACTTTCATGGAAGGGTTTTTTTCAGATTGAGCACTCAGGGGAATTGTGAGAACAAATCCCGTGGACTCTGAAAGTTTTCTGCTGAAAGCTTTCAAATATTAAGTAAATAGCTTTAACTGTTTGGCTTGTGCACTTTGTGACTTGTAGATACATGAATGGGTTACATGTTGTGAGGCCAATGCCATGAGGTTTAACAAAACCAAGCTCCCAGTGCTACACTTTGGTTGCAAGAACCTCCAGTAGCACAACAGGCTTGGGAAACAGGGACTGGAGAGCTAGCTGCCTGGAGGAAAAGGACTTGGAGGTGTCTGAACAGGAGCTAGCAGTGTGCCAAGAAGGTGGCCAACAGCATCCTTGCCTAGGTCAGGAATGGTGTAAACAGCAGGAGGAAGGAGGTGATGGTGCTCCTGTACTCTGCACTCATGCAACTGCACCTTGACCACAATGTTGGGCACAACAGTATAAGAAGGACATTGAGGTGCTGGAGCGGGGCTAGAGAAGGGCAACGAGGCTGAGGAGCAGTCTGGAAAACAGGCCCTATGAGGAGCAGCTGAGGGAACAGGGGTTTAGTCTAGAGAAGAGGAGGCTAAGAGAGGACCTTGTTACTCTCTACAACTACCTGAAACTTGTGTTGTAGCAAGGCTTCTGCTGGTCTCTTCTCCCAAATTTCTAATGATAGGATGAGGGGAAATGGCTTCGAGCTGCATCAGGGGTGGTTTAGATTAGACATTAGGAAGAACTTTCCTGAAAGAGTGGCTGAGCACTGGAATGGGCTGCCCAGGGAGGGGGTAGAGTCACCATCCCTGGAGGTATTTAAGAGGTGAGTAGCTGGAGCACTTGAAGCCATGGTCTAAGGGTTAGGGAGATGTTAGAATGAGGGTGGACTTGATGATCCTGGAGGTCCTTTCCAGGAACCTATGAGGATCCTATGACTATAGATATATATATAAACCACAAATATATAACTTGTATATATATAAACACACCCTAGTGTCCTGCCTCAACCCCTAACCAACTAAAAAAAGACTAAAATTTCAATAAAGAATAATAATCACAGTTACAACTGTAGTAACAGTGACAACCTTTATTCAGATGCATGCTTTACTAGTCAACCACCAAAATCTCTGTATTCAGCTACATGCTGCCATATATCATGGATAAAGCCTGGCGCCTAATTCTCTCACAGTTCCTATTTATTAAATAAAAGTGGTTCTAGAGCAGCAAGGAATGGAGCCAAATGTTATTCACAACTGTAAGATTTCTGGTTGTAAACATCGTATGGGTGGACTGATTACTATTCTCAGATCTAATCTGATTTAACAATATGCCTCATGTTTAAAGGCGTAAGCGGAACTGGCCTAGGAATTATTCAGTGCAGAGATTGTTATTGATAAATAAGTATAAATAATGTAAACAACGGGACTTTTTGTTCAGAATTCATTTTTCTTCAGACATGCACTGGGACTTTTGGATTGCAAATCAACATTA
This sequence comes from Upupa epops, assembly GCA_013397515.1. Classification (NCBI taxonomy): domain Eukaryota; kingdom Metazoa; phylum Chordata; class Aves; order Bucerotiformes; family Upupidae; genus Upupa; species Upupa epops. The sequence continues at coordinate 15,172 of VZRI01004492.1, forward strand.
ATGAAGAACACCAATGATTCTGCTGTGCCAGGACCAAGTTAACTTTGAACCCAGGCTTCCTTTCTTAATAAGAAAACCAAACCAAGGGTCATTTTCTCCAGTGTAAGCCTCCCTCAGATACACCAAATACACGTGTAACATTGTAAGTGCAGACTGTTCCTACACTCAAGTTATCCTTAGCCATCTTCTGAAGAATTTAGAGGTCATTTTCACATTATTTCATGCCTTGCCCCAAGGAACCAAGTAACTTTTCTACATACAAGGAGTAAGACAAGGCAGCCCATTTTTCTGTTGAGGATACATTCATGCCTGAAATCCTTTAAAAAAATAAAACATGTGTTTCATTCTTAGAATAAAATACTCTGTCACTTTAATCTTAAAGATTGATGCTCCACTTTCCTCAGTTCAGCTGTCATATCGCTCCCTGCCAGACCATTTGTTTTGCAGACAGTCTGTGTCCCATGCCACTTCGTGTCCTCATTAAAGTTCTAACAGTACAGGGTGGTGCTTGATAATCAGTTGCAACTATCTGCTTGAGCTTTTTTAGCTGCTCTTTTATTAGCTTGTCAACTAGATGTCCTAACGTTTACTGCAAACGCTTCCTCACGAGAAGCCTTTATTTGAAGTGTTTGATTTAGAGATTAGGAGAAAGACAGCGCTTTTCGAATCTGAAACTGAGCAAGCCAGCCGATGCAGAGCAACACCCCTCCAATGGAGATGAAAATAGCACCAGGTCATGTTCATCTTTTTTCTCTAATTAGAAAAACGCTAAAAATATCCTTAAGGAAGATTCTAGGCACTTCAAGCAATGCTGTTTCTTTTGGTGATCACTCCTTAACTAATTATGAACTTGCTGAGGGAAACTAAGACTGCTTAAGCAATTAGCTTAGTCTTTTAGACAGGAAAGTAAAGAAACCAGCCACAGTAGAGGAACTGTCTGCCCTAAACAAAGAGAATTAACTAATAAAGAGCTGCTCACTAAATGCACTTTAACAAGGCAAGGAGTTTTAACGTGCAAGTACAGCAACTGTGGTAATAAATGGTCCCACATTGAGCAAACTCTTGTTTTTAATAGCATTTTAAACACCACACATTTCTAAGGAATGCATTTGTTTACAGCTCACTTTGTTCTCCAAATTGCAGTCCTCTCTCTCCAATAAAAGACCTTCCCTTTTTTCATAGGCACAAAGGCCAGAATTTTCAGAGAAACTGCTTCCATTTAGCCCTTAAATTCTAAGGAAATTGGAAAGCCCAGTCAAAAACACCCGATGTCACTAGATTGCTCCCCTCTTCTCCACTAAGCCCTCCTACTTTCCTAATTGACTTCATTCAATTACCTTTTGTGCTCTGCACAATGTCCCAATCCATCACATTTATAGGGCGATCCTCTTAAACAGATGACTCAGCCCTGATGTTCTTCAGCCCTGATGTTCTTCAGCCCCTCACGTAGCACAAACACAAACCCCAAGTATTATTTGCATGGGAAAATCACTCAGAGGACAGACACTCTGAGGGAATCTGCGTGCTTTACTTTTAACAGTGTTTACCACCAGTTCAATAGCAGAGGTCGAATAATACGAAAAGATGGGATTGCCTGTACTGCCTCAATTTGCACCGTGGGCTGTGCCCTAGTTACAAGCAATGGTCTGAAAGATGTGCCAGATCTCCTCATTTTCTCTTTTCCTTCCCGGTTTTTGTTTATTTTCTTCTGGTTTTTGCAAAACGTTACATTTCAGGAAAGCAGTCAAGTTAAAATTGGAAAATTAGTTATTTGTTGTTTGTTCCAGGCAAGAAAAGCAGGTTTCTGGAGCCTTCCCTCTAGTGGAGCACTGCCTTTTCCTTGCTCGGCTATGGGTACTTTAACTCCACTCCTCACAGGTTGTTAAGTATGCTCCAGTGCTCTCACTTGATCAGTGATTCTTGTGTAAACTGTCTACACCAGCTGCATAAAGCAAGATTCTAGAGTTCCTATATGTTGAAGGAAAGAGCATCCATGTGTGCCCATCCAGCAGTGTGCCCTGGTGGCCAAGAAGGCAAATAGCATCATGGCCCGTGCCAGTAGGAATAGGGAGGTGATCATTCCCCTCTACTCAGCTTTGGGGAGGCCAGACCTCAAGCACTCTGTCCAGTTTTGGGCTGCTCGCTACAAGAGAGACATTGAAGAGCTGGAGAGGGGACAGAGGTAGCCACTGGGTCAGTGAAGGATTTGGAACTTGTGCCATACAAGAAATGGCTGAGGGATCTGGGGCTGGTTAGCCTGCAAAAGAGGAGATTGAGGAGAGACCTTATTGTTCTCTACAACTGCTTGAAAGGAGGCTGTAGAGAGGCAGGGGTTCGTCTGTTCTCCCTAGTGGCCAGTGACACGATGAGGTGCAATAGCCTGCAGCTGCACCAGGGGAGGTTCAGGTTGGATGTCAGGAGGAATTTCTTTCCTGAAAGGGTTGTCAGGCACTGGCACAGCCTGCCCAGAGGTGTTTAAGTGGAGGTGTTGAAGAGAAAGGTAAACAGTTGCTGTGGGGAACATGGTTTAGTGAAGATAATAGGGCTAGGAAGAGGCTGGACCCGATGGTCTTGAAAGTCTCTTCCAGCCAACACTATTAAATGATTCTATCAGATTGCTCCTTTTGCAAATGAAAGCCCTTCTTCCTGCTATAAATCTTGCACACGCTGCCATTCCCTCCAGTGAGCTTGCCAAGGTGGGAAAGAGCTGGCACACTAAAATAGGAGTCTTCAGCTTCTTAACGTGTGGGTATTCTTACTTACCTTTCCAGAGTAAACTACGTAGTTCCTGCAGCCAGAACACACCCAGGAGAAAGCTGCCACCTGACTGCCCATGACAGATAACAGTAATTCCTTGCTGCAGTTTCTATTAACTAGGAGTTTGGCAGAGTTAAGAATTAAAATAGAGCATCATGTTTATAAGCCAAGTCTGTGATTAAATAACACCACTTCCCCATTGCCATTGTGTTTTTGCCAGCGGTACACAGGAGGGTGGACGCAGTTAGAGATTAACTTTCTGGGCCACAGGTTAAATTATTACCATTTCCACTGCATTGTAGTTGTTATGAGATGTTGGAATCTTTAAAATTCATTGCGAATTCAAAAGCTGCAACACAGGATGCTCTGTTTGGACACGAGGAAAGGCTTTCCTATTGTGTGGGTGACCAAGCATTGGAAATACTCAAAAGCCATCTGAGGCAAATGATTCTGTGTGACCCTGGTCCAGCATGAGTTTGGACCAGATGATTTCCAGAGTTCCCTTCCAATCTCTACCATTCTGTGGTTCTGAGGAGTTCATAAAGAGGTTCATATTCTCTAAAAGGAGTAGGCAATAACACAACATTCATGAATGGAGAGACTGGAAAAATGTGAACATCCAGACCATGGCCAGGCTCACCTGCACCCTAAACATCTGACCTTGCTCTACAGTAGCAGAAACTACTGTCTGTTAGACTGTCCAGTAGGACAGTGTCAAGCTACTGTCCATCATATCTGAACATTTGTGGCAGAAAGTCCTCAGTAACTGGAAAAAAGGATGTGTGCTCACTTTTAGAAGGAGTAAAAAGAGGAAACCTGGGAACTACCAACCAGTCAGCATCATCTCCATGCCTGGGAAAGTCAAGCAGCAGATCCTCCTTCCAATGCAAACAGTCTTGTGATTCTATGCCATCTTGTGTTCTGACGCAGTTCTGTATAAGTTAAAACAACACTTTAAATTACATTTCAGTTAATTATTTCTGTAGCTGGATTTTGTAACTGGAGATTATCAGAGAGAAAGAATGACAGACTATGCACCTCGTGTATCTGCACTGCTACAAGCACACACTCATTGATCTGTACAATAGCATGTATCTATTCCTGTTTGATTCTCTAGGAAGAGATTTTTCTAGCTGAGGACAAAGGCTTTAATCAACATTCTGTTCTACTGCAATATCTAACATCCGTCGGTGTAAGAACAATGCTGTGGCATTAGTGCTCTTACTACAGAGCTACTGCCTCAGCTGCACTCACTGACATCTGCCATATTTCAATACAAAACAGAGCTCTTCATGCCTCACAGCTGTTTCTATCCACCTTTTAAAGAACCCTTGCTGAAATGCAGAATTCATTGGGGTGTCTCTTGTGGGGGATACGACGTCCTCTTCTTACTTATTATATTGCCTTAGAAATCACTGGTGAGTTTGAGAACCCAGTCAAATTTAATTAAATGTTTAGGCTTTTTCCTAGACTTAGTCACTCCACAATTCCCTCAATAGACTGCTCACAGTGTACGCAGTAATCACATCTTTTAATTAGAGTTTGAATAAGAATGGTTTATTAAATCTACTACAGCTATTGGATTATTACGATTATCATTTACAACGTGAAGACACCTTAAAGCCCTAAGCAGTTGTGTGTCATTGCACTAGGTGCTGTGGTAGCAGAGGACTAAGAGATGGTTCTTGCCCTAAACAAGACACTCATTCTGTCTTTGAGGAGCAGTAAGATTAGTCCCTGTGTCAGTCATTTGGAATTATTGCCCCATGTGTCTCAATCCTACCTATAAACCCTAAAAGGTGCTATTCATAGAATCATTAGGGATTGGAAGGGACCTTGAAAGATCACCCAGTCCAACCCCCCTGCCACAGCAGGATCACCCAGACCAAGTCACACAGAAATACAGCCAGGTGGGTCTGGAACGTCTCCAGAGAAGGAGACTCCACAACCCCCTTGGGCAGCCTGTTCCAATGCTCCATCACCCTCACTGTGAAGAAGTTACTTCTGATATTTGTATGGAACCTCCTCTGTTCCAGCTTGCACCTTGTCCTACCACTAGATGACCTTGAGAAGAGCCTCATTTCATCTATTTGCTGGTTAGGATGGATAACAAGTCATTGGGGTTACTTGTGCTCCTTAGTTGTGAAATTTCTCTTTAAAGAAATAGAAAGAATATGAACTACACCTATTTACAATGGCTACACTTCTTTAGATCGGCTATAGCTATTGATGTGGTAAAGTGCTGTCGTGCTCCTAACAGCTGTAACAAGAAAAATACAGTAGCTCAGATAGTTCTGAACTGGAAATCAATAGCTAGATCAGCTCAGAGAACACTATGAAAAAACACAGCACGTAGTGTGGCTGTATCCTGGTCAACCTCTGAATGCCTAATGCTCAGAACATCCACATTTTCCATCCTGGATGTTTCTTACTCCACTCTTTCAGAAATAGAATAGCTTAAGCAGGGTAATGATATCCATGGCCCAGGGAAAGTGTGGGAATTGCATTGTCACTCTGTAGGCACTCAGCAACAAATATAATTGAGTTTCCTTCTTCACTCTGATTGTTCTGAGCTTAGCTTGTGGAACCTATAAATAGCAACTTACCTTAGTTGCTGTCAAAAGCCCCTTCATAAATGTCCTTCTGAGCTATATTTCCTGTAAACAGTAGGGTTTTCTTAAACTGATGATTCATTCAAATAACAATACAAGGTAACTCCATACGAGATCAATATGGAAGTGTTCAAGGCCAGACTGGATGGAGCCTTGAGCACCCTGGTCTAGTGGAGGGTGTCCAGGCTCATGGCAGGGCATTGAACTAGATGATCTTGGAACTAGATGATCTTGAAGGTCCCTTCCAACCTGAACCATTCTATGAATCTATGAATCAGTGTGCAGCTTTCTCCTGAGGAGCCTAATGCCAGTGTGAGCGGGATATAAAGAGAGGAGAGGGGCTGACTTTGCAAGCTTGCCATTGTTAAGCTTGGTGAGGCAAGGCTTTCCTGTCACTGTTTGATCTACAGAAAGATCTACAAAAGAAATGTAGTAAGAATTTCAAAAGAAATGCAGAACTAAGCAGGCATTCTTCCTTTTTAGTGTCACCAATAGACAGCCAAATGTTGAGCTGGGATTTACAGCCTAACTTTGAATTTGTCAGCTTTAGACTTAAATACATCTGTTTGGTTAGAGACAGCAACCCATTTCCATAGCACAGACTGTTCCCTCATACCTTAAGAGCTTTTCAGAGATCCAGGAATCATTTGTCATCATGCTGGGGGCAGGAGGGAGACAGAATTCAGGTCTCAGATGGGTGCCCAAGCTGAAGTAGAACACATTAGGTTGCAGTCAGGATAAAGCACAAAGGGATGGAGCTCAGATGAGTAAACACAGGAACCCAGTGCCATTTGAGAAACCCTCCAGTATCATCTGGCTGCCGTACCAGAGAGTCACGATCCTGTGGCACATCAGTGAACCCCGTGAGAGCAAACTGCTCTCCACCAGTGGTTTTGGAATTGAAAACTTAATGCTGGAACTTGCAATGTCTTAAAGATCAATGAAGTGCTGCTTCTAACAGAGTACCTATGGTTTGACTATGGCTAGGGTTAGGACTAGGATTAAGATTAGGACATTAGGGGCTGGAGAACCTTGGTTGTGATTTCCCCATACAACATCCCTGAGATGGCTGAGTGTTAATTGCCAGGTATTATTTTGTTCTGATGCCAGGCAGGGTCACTGGATCTCAGTTAAACTGCAAGCTATCATAGAAGCAAGACTTACAGAGAGAAAGGCTATAACTTGGGTTCTTGCAAGACCCTTTAACAGGAGACTGGTGCTGGTACTATAAAGAGAAATACCCTACAGTACATTCTGGTGTTTTATTAACAGTCAGGGGTTTGCTTACCCCTTTAGAAGACTTACAGCTCTTGCTTTAGAAGACCACTTGTATTTGAGCACATCTAACTGTGTAAAAGAAGGGGACCTGCAAGCAGGTTTATACAAAACTAATGAGTACATGGCAATTATCTTCTACACAGAGGAGCTACCTGGAGCTACCACACTTGCTCATTGTCTTGGTGCAGGCACCCAACAGCTCTCTGCTGACTGGCAGGCATCAGCCAGCTGAGCAACATGAGGTTTACTTACTGCCTGGAGCAGAATGATCCCTGTTCTTGCTGAATTGCCATGCTCCTACTCTCTCTCTCTTTTTTTTTCCTCAGAATTTTATATCTTCCCTTCAGGCCAATATTTTCCTCCTGAGCTACTGCTATTATTGGCTCAAGTGATTTCACTTTCGACTTAGTTTTTCTTTTCTTACCTTGCAGAAGTGACACACTCTCTCAAATTTAGATTTTTTCCAATAAAATTGAGCCGAGGTCGCACAACTGCATTGCTCAAACCTGACACCCAGGTCACAGACTACTGCATTTTGCAGAACTATTTTTAGCTATTCATATTAACTATTAGCAGGGGAGATTTTTTGCTTGAAGCCTGTGCTGTGGTTAAACACAGGGTTCTGAAAAGCAGATTCTGCATGCTGATCTCTGTACTACGGTGCTCAACACCCAGGCATGAACTAGGTTTTGGTCTTCTTTTCAGACTAAGTTGCTGTAAACCAAGACTGGAGTGCAGAGGAACATCAAGGACAAGATTGCTCCTTGCAGAAGTCAGTCAGGTTTCCTGGAAGGACCAGCTTCAGAAGGAAAAAACCCTTTGCTCCACTCAGAATGGGTTGCTCTTCAGGCTTAGATTCTGTGTGTACTTACTCCCAATTAAAATTCCAAGGACCTGCTGAAATCCAGCAAAAGGTGCTGCCAGAAGAAAAGAATGGTCTGTAGTTTCGTATTTATCTGAAGTCTGTTTCAGAGTCTCTAGGTTTTTTGCTTAATTTATGTTTGAGTCTGAAGTTAGACTTACCAAAGCCTGTGCAATAAGGCTCCTGCCTTGCTCTTCCTCCTGTAGTTGTGGTTTGCTCTAAAAGATGCTAAAAACACAGAATGGCAGAATTATTTAGGCTGGAAAAGACCTCTGAGATCATCAAGTCCAGCCTAATAAAAACCAACAGAAGCCTGTGGGATAAGGCTGAGCTTAGCAGTGGCCATATAATGAATTAGCATCACCTTACAAGAGTGTCTGAAAAGTTTGCTTTATTCTGTTTCCACCTGGCTTCTACAATAAAACCAGAGGCAGTTTAAGTTATGTTTTGCCTTAAGCTGTCTTGGATGATGTGCAGCATATTTTTAAACCCAGGAAAAATAGGGAAAGGAAACAGCAGCTTCCTGGCAGAATTCCTGGCATCCATTCCAGAGAATAGCTGATATCTTCTAGAGCAACAAAAAGCTTCTTACGTGTTGGCATGGTTCTGGTGAGGGTGACAGGCACAGCGACCAAGGACATCAGTTTCCCTAGCATCCATCTATTCTCAGATGCAGACTATTGCTGTAAGCACAGAGTTTACAGTGCTTCTGTGATCCAGGCTTAGACGCCGTGCCACACATAAAGCATTGCTCAATTTTTATAGCCCAGGTCTTGGGGATATTGTTGTACTGGTAGGGTAGGAAAGTGTGAGTGGGACTTCACTGACCTTAGACAAAAGTCAGTGGCAGAAAATTGCCCTCTATTCCTTTAAATTTATATACTCCCTACTGTCCTTACAATTGTTTTGTCTTAAGAGGAAGACCCAGGATGGTTGATCCTGAAAGGTTCAGCCATCTATTTTGAGAAATTAATTTCTATTTGCTTGTGATGGAGTAGGGAGAGATGAACCCTCCTGTGCTCTACTACTTGAGTTCTGTTTCAGGCTCTGAGCGCAAAGAGTTTAACAGAAGGATCCTTTGATACCTGAACCACAAATCAACAGCTTCTGCTTTGCTTTCCTCCCACACGGATCTGCCGCAGCGAAGCGCAGACTCGGGATGCTGACTGATGAGGTGAACAGAACACCAAGTGGCAGTAGGTCTTGGGGACTGACCCTGAGAGCTTTCTTCTGAAAGCTTCTTTTTATGTTGGAAGATTTTGTTGTTGTTTTGTTCTCTCCCTGTAAACACGGCAGAGCTATTAGCATATGAGTAGAGTCCTAGCTGCTTTGGCTTTCCTGGGAGCAGAGCCTGGAGCCATGAACCTAAATTCAAGTTACTTTATCCTTCTCACTGAGACCTTCTTTTTCTACTTTGTCAAAAAGAACGAACTTTTATTTCTCAGTCTTTCCCTTTTTTTTCCCACCCACCTGTCTCTCGAATCCTTTTCAGAACCTAGGGATGGGGTCACTTATGACTAAGGTCATGGAACAGACAAGCCAATGAGTCAGGTTTATTCAAGATCCTGTAAAGCTCATTGCTCTGTGGACAGAGTTTTGCTGCTTAGTGAGGTGGAAGTTCTTATTCCAAAGAGCAGATCTCAACAAGCCCTTTTCGGTATTTGCTCCTGCAGATGATACCAATCTAGAGAGAAGAACAAAGGTCCTTTCTCATTTTCTTGTTCCCAATGCTGATTAGAGCTCAGACCTTGAGCTCTGGGAAGCTGAAAAACCATTGGATGCTGATTTCTGCACCCAAAGGGCTCCGGGGGAGGAAGAAAGCAGTTTCTAGAAAGGAGTCCCTTTATATTTATTCTAGTTCATAGAAGAGCTTCTAGTTAAAGAGTAATATAAATTTATAGCAATATAAACTTAATGATATATTGTAATAAATATATGCAATCTATTTTTAAAATAAATATAGATTATATATCTATTTATATATATGTATTTAAAATAAATATAGATGATGTATATATTTTTATATAGACATATTTAAAATAANTTAAAAGCCCTGCGAGTGGAGAGATGGTGCTGAAGAGGGGAAAAGCAAAGCTTTGGATTCCATTTATCAGTTTGGTGACCTGAAGAAAGTGTCAGGGCTGGCTTTGGTATTTCAGGTATGGTTTGGAAAGACAGCAGCTACAAAAGGTTAGCTCAGCACTGGATGAAAGTGTAAAAGGAGGGGAGGATTTCATTCTGTCCTGACACGGGTAGATCTTCTGGGGGCTGTAAGTTCAGAATAAGGATTTGTTCCTGAGGGAAACACTAATTTGTACAATTTTCTGTTCCTCACAGAGGAACAGGAATCCAGAGGATTCAGCTCTCAGCTGGTATCTGCACTACCTTATGAGATACAGACATTTGAGCCCTAGTTAGATTTAGTACAAGATCAGACATGCATTTGGCCACAGAAGAGGAGAGTTACAACTTGCCTGATCTTATTTTTGACCACTGTGCATTTACGAAGTCCAGATCATTTGCTTGGTGTTGTAGTTTCCAATATTTAGCAGTTTGCAAGGCAAAAAGAACACAGATTCCTTAACTTCAGGATCCTGAGGAGATGATCCTTTCAGGGTGAATTAGTGGCATTGAATAGAAGAAGCATCATGGCTGGAAGGGACCTCCAAGATCATCAAATCCACTCCTCAATATCAGAAATATCAGATCAGGAGGTGGAAAGGTTAGAAGATTTTAGTAACCTAAGGACATTCATGCTTTGAAAAAGTTAAAACAACATTATTTTACAGGAAAAAAAATAGGTGTGTAATGTCTAGGGTATAACCCATGAGAGAAACTCTTTATTCTCTCTTTCTATTTCGTTAGCAATACCAGATGGTACTCGATCCTTAAAATAGAGGATATCGTCACGTAAACAAAAACAAAAACCCTGAAGGAGCCAATTTACAACCAATTCCAATTGCAAAAAGCACCTGCTCATTACTGACACAGTTTCAGCCAGCTCCTCAAACCAGCTCTCTAACCCTGCTCTTCCACACGAAAACCAAGTGTGCAGATAATGATGCATCGACACTTGTGACTTCTTCAGCTTGGAAAAGTAAGCTCAGTTCTCCAAAGCACTACATTTTATAACCCCAGTGCCATTTTAAACTTGAAAAGGGTACTGCTGCAGGAGTGCGTTCAACGGGAAAGGCTGAACCAGCACCAGCATGCTCTCGAGCCTTTCTAATAAACAGATCTCTGGCACTTGCTGAGACTTCATGTATTATCATTCAGGGAGTAATCAAGCTAATCAGCAGTGCCACTTTTATTCTCTTACATGCAATCTCTCTGCTGGAGTACTGTAATCTACACTTTGTCTTTTCATGTTGTGGATTATGGATGCAGAAAGGACGTGACTCCGGCTACATCGCGGACCAGGTCCAAGTACATTCAGAGAAGGCTTGGGATTGATTTTTGTCTCACCTCTTAATCACTGCAAGAAAAAGCATCAAAGCTATAAAAAGCAAACAGGCATTGAAAAAGCCACAGGGTGCCTGAGATTCAAAAACCCCGTGCGTGTGGCTGTGTTAATTTAAATCACTCTAAATGCCAGCGGAATGAAGCACGTACATAAAATGGTAAAGGCAGATGCTACTGCTAAATAGGTACAGATTCAGGTTGAGATGTAAAATCATGTAAAGGCTTCCAAAGACGTTAGCTGCCTCTGTGTTTCTCCTCTCAGTCACCTGCATAGATTCATCACTGCAGTAAGGCACCATCTCGGGTCTCATAGTACTGAAATATGGTATCTTTTACCATACGAGAAACATAAATCTTGCAAAGGAGGAAGCATAAATCCTATTAACTAGAAACAATCCAAAGATGGCAAAGCACCCTATTTGATAACAGCTGAATAGAATGAGCATTTTTTTCCTCTTTGCTTTACTAGAAGTCCAAAAGCCACAGTAGATGGCTCTCTCAAGATCACACTCTTGTTTAGGAAGACTGACTGAATGTATAAGCTCCTGTAAAGGTTCCTGTGGTGCTTTTCCTCCAAGCTGTCTGTTATGATGCAATTTTAAAGGTGAATAAAACACAACCTCCGCTGCCATGCTTTTCAACTGTAGCCTAACCAGCATAACCAAATAGCCAACACTGCAAGCTATGATGCCAGGTGGCTTCAAGCAGTCACCCAACAGTCCAGTCAAGCAAATTGCAGCCGTCCATTGCAGCCCTGTAAAGTCTGTGATGCCAAAATGAGCTTAAATCAGAATGCAATCAAAGTTCTCAGCACGAGCCCTGCCCTTGATGGACAAATCTGAGCTTGCATTTTGGAAAAGCAAGCCCTCCCAGTTGCTTGCAAGTAGCTCTGTGTTTGGGAAAGCTCCAGAGGTAGCATTTTCAACCAACGTGTAAAGTTCTGTTCAGCTCAGATTCTTATATAATGATTTTCTTTTGGCCAAGTTGTTCACCAAAGCTCCAATCCAAAAGGAAAATGCTCACTGTCTTCTCTTTTCTTACTTGCCCTGGGTTCTCAGTAAGATTTGAAGGATCTCCAAATTCTTCTTAATTTCTGTTAAGTACAGCAAGGAAACAAAACCTTGGCTTAGCCTATCCAAGCTCCTGCTCCTAAAGAAAACTGCTTTCCTTGTATCCATAACGTATTTTCCTATTCATTTCAGCTGCATGGTCACTATTTGTGGCTGTTTTCTTCTTACACTCTTTTAGCTGAATCAATTTAAAGCAGACTCTCTGTCTGTAAGGAAACAACACAGAGGCAGCGCAGGCTAGAATGCCTTCCTCCCACTACAGACAGCTCGGACCCATATATACTACTTAAAGGATGCTCAGAACCCACAGTAGCATGATGCCTGGAACCCACCTTTCAGATGCTATCACCTCTAAAACAGGAGCTCTCAAAGGGACTGTCAGAGCTGCTTGAGAGGTAACCTATGAGTTAAGTGCAGTGCTTTCCATTCATTTATCATAATCCACTTCTGTCAGGGGAGGGGAAAGTCCATTTCACTGAAATAATCCTTCAGGCAGGAGAAAAGAAGGTACTTGTTTCAGAAGTAATAACCCAGGCAATCAGAACATTGTAGATGCCACGGGGTGTTTGTCTCTCGAGGAATACAGTTTTGTATATCTGTCCAAATCTTTCCTCTGTTCAATTATCTGTTCCTGGAGATGAAAACATAGAAGACCGAGCAGTTTGCATTTACACACACGCACAGAAATGCCACTGAGATTCCCAGGCACACTGTTTTGGTGCCCATAATACATCCATTGTGGCACTAACTACTGCAACAGAGGATCGAACACAGCAGGCAGTAAGTAATACAGTTGGTGTCGTAGAAAACACTAGGAGGCACAGTGCAGCAACAATACACAGCTACAGATGTCATTGCAGCAAGAGTCATGCTAAACTGCTGGAGGCCTAGAGGCTTGCAGTGAAATTGGTTGTCCTTTAAATGGTTCCTTCTAAAACATAATTGCTTGATTCTGGATAAGAAATAGAGAGGAGGGGGAGCGTGCATCCTTTTTCCTTTTACAACCCTGCGTGAGCCAGAAGACTTACAGCCAGAATTCCCAGTCGGGATAAATGATAAAGTCATTGTGCTTTTAACTGAACGCCAAACAAATTTTCCTCTGCTGGTTTTTGGACAAGATTCATTTACTACAAGGACATCTTTTACACCTAAATACTGCTATGGTCACCATCTAAAAGCTTTATAAATGATCCTCTGCCGTTGCTGTATTAGACAATTACCTAAGGACAAACCAAAGGCTGCTAAAACTCCGAGATACACAGCAGGCTACTCCTTTCTTTTAAAACCTGCATTTGCAGCACCGGGAATATAGATGGGACAGTCACCAACTGAAACCTCAAATGCAGATAGGCATTTTGCCCCTGCAACAAAGTTATGGAGCATTTCAGTTCAAGGATGCAGCTCCACCATGTGTGTATGAAATCTGCACCCATTTGAGATGTCTTATGCTACCTATCAATAAATTATATGCAGCATGTTCCTGGTCTGCCTCAATCGAAGCATATTTTTCAAATATATAATAGCTCTGGTTAAGCTCGTGCATAGCTCCATCCTGATTCCACCAATGTGCTCTGTGTCAGTAACCGGATGTAAATACAACCAGGTTATGACTCTAGTTCTACCTAAAAACCTCTGGAGCTCTGAAGTATAAGAGTAGATGAGTAGAATCTTCAGCTTGACTAATGAAATAAGCAACCACGCTTTCACGAGAAGCACAGGAAACAGAATCATGGAACCAGGGAATGGAAGGAACCTCGAAAGATCATCCAGTCCAATCCTCCTGCCACAGCAGGATCACCCAGACCAGGTCCAGGCAGGGATAAAATGTCTCCAGAAAAGGAGACTCCACAAAGCCCCCAGGCAGCCCCCTGCAGCACCCCATCACCCACCCTGGGAAGAAGTTACAGAATTGGTCAGGGTTGGAAGGGACACAGGGACACCCCACCCTAGGCTGACCAGAGCCTCATCCAGCCCTGCCTTAAACACCTCCAGGGACGGGGCTCCAACCACCTCCCTGGGCAACCCAGTCCAGGCTCTCCCCACTCTCATGGTGAAGACCTTCCTCCTCACATGAAGTCTAAATCTCCCCATCTCCAGCTCAGCTGCATTCCCCCTAGTCCTTTTGCTACCTGAGACCCTAAAAAGCCCCTCCCCAGCGTTTTTGTAGACAGAGTTTAAAGCCCAGAGGTAAATGTGAAAGATTTACAGAGTTTGCAAGGCAAAGGGAGCACCTGAGATTCATAAGAATCAAATCGCTGCAACTGGGGACTAATTATGAAGGGGAATTAATAAGTCTGTCACCAGTGCAGATAGAGAAACTGAAATAGCAAACTAACCACCAGAGTAAAGATGTGAAACGTGGTTCTGAAGTTGATGAAATGTAGGGAGAAATCTATAATTATCCCTTATATATAATTATCCTTAATTATCCTAATTAATCTTGATTGCCTTCCATGATGAAGTGCCTGGCTGTGCACACAGGGGGAAAGCAGTGTGTGCCACTTACCTTGTTTGTAGCAAGCTTTTGGACAGTCTCCCCTGACATTCTTGTGAGCCCACTCAGTGGTTACCATGAGGATGAGCAAACATCAGGAGAGGGAAAAACTAGTTGGATCATTGCACTCAAACGATCGTGGTCAACAATTCAACGTCTAAGAGGCTTCCAGTTCCAAATGGCTCTCCAGAGAGGTCGGTTCCAGCACCAGTACCGCTAAACATGTTTGAGATAGGGTCATCCAGTTGGTTAACAGTACCAGACAGAAGGGAGCAGTTCGTGCACCGGAGGGGAAGCAGGGATGTTGGACAGATGGAAAAAACACTGGTCCCTGAAAGTGGTGGAAAGCACAGGCAAAGGCAGAATCCAGATAAGGGCAGGTAACAGCAAAGCTGGAGGTTAAGGATTACAAATCAGCTCTGCAGATAAGAACAGGGTGGACAGAAGGCTGAAGATGAAGCAGCAGTGCACCCGTATGGCAGTAAAGGACAACAGCCAAAGTCTAGCCAGGAGGTATGATATGAGAGTGGTGATTACCTTTGGGTTTGCCCTTGTGAAGCTCCATTCACAGTATCACAGTTTCACAGTAATGATGAGGCTGGAAAAGACCTTAAAGATCATCCAGTCCAACCTAAAACCAACCAAGTAAACCTAAGCATCTGGCATCTAGCTCATGCCACTCAGCACTTCATCCAGCCTAACCTTAAACACCTCCAGAGACGGTGACCTGACCACCTCTGTGGGCAGCCTGTTCCAAATCTGGATCACACAGTGTCTAACTCTGATTGCTTCCAATAGGAATAGATGACCTGGGTGGGCAGGAGCCTGCAGCACATGACCTAGTCAGAAAAAAAGAGAGCTGATCTGTGATCCAATTGCTGCCTTCAACTACCTTAAAGCGAGCTCTAAGGAAGATAGAGCCAGGCTTTTCTCAGAGCTGACAAGCAAAAGCTCAAGAGACTAGCAAAGGGAAACCTCTTGACCAAGGGAAACCTCTGTTCACGATGGGGGGGAATAAGCACTGTAACAGGACCACAGAAATATTTCCAGGTCTCCATCCTTGCAGATTTTCATATCTGGTTCAACATGACCATGACAAACCTTTGAGCTTGCTTTAATCAAAGGATTAAATGAGCTCCAGGGATCCATTCTGAGCAAAATAATTCAGTGATACTTAGTTTAGGGTGAATATTTAAAAAAGCAGGGTCTAAAGTGACTTTAAGGGGAATCTAATCTCTAGCAAAGGACAGGAATAAGTAAAAAGGGGAAGGAGAATTACAGCTGAGTCTCAAGTTAGGAAGACCATCTGGAGATATGATGATGATGACTTGCCTGTTGATTCACAGTCATCTGAGGGAAAGGAGAACCTTTGAAGTGATTTACATATTTGTGATTACTTATGAATTTAGTAGCTCTAACACCTAGATGATCAGTGACTTTAAAAACTATTCCCAAAGAGCGTCAGTCTTTCTGGAAATTAATGAGCCTAGTAAATAATTTCCAGCAATTTATTCAGACAGGGATCCAGGGCGAGTCGCCAGAAATTCTCCAGGTGGGAATCTGCTTTCTGAAGTCTCAATCTTTTTATCAAAGAAAGAAACTTTCTGGAGATGCTCTAGCATGCTGATTTTCTTTGTTGTCTCTAAACACAGTGCCCAAGCTCTTACTGTTGGGATTTGATACACACTCACTTTGTTCTATCTTAGCAAATCTTGACTTTGTAAAGCAGCAGGTGTTGGTCTCTTCTCACAAGCAACAAATCATAGGACAAGAAAGAATGGCCTCAAGTTGTGCCAGGGAAAATGTAGGTTGGGCATTGGGAAAAACTTCTTAAGAGAAAAGAACATCAGGCCTTGGAACAGGCTGCGCAGGCAGGAGGGGGGGCTGAATCATGGAAATCTGGAGCTCAGGGACAGGGTTTAGTGGTGGCCTGGGGACAGTTAATGGTTGGACTCTTGAAGGTCTTTTCCAACCTAAAGATTCTGTGACTATAAGGGGAACTGACAAGCAAGACATGTCACACGTTTGAAGAGTATTAAAACTAGAGTACTGTCTCTTCCACCAAGGTAGTGTTCAAGCTACTTCAGAGGTAGGGAAGAATCAAACAGTTTCAGCAGGAAGAGACTTTCAAAATCATCAAGTCCAACCTTTTCCCAGCCCTGTCATCACCACTAAACCCTGTCCTCCATGGCTACACCCACCTTTCTCTTCAACACCTCCAGGGATGGTGACTCAATCTCCTCCCTGGGAAGGCTGTTCTAGTGCCTGACAGCCCTTTCAGGAAAGAAATTCCTCCTGATACCCAACCTGACCCTCCCCTGGGGCAGCTGAAGGCCATTTCCCCTGTCCTGTCACTGGACACTAGGGAGAACAGACCAACCCCTGCCTCTCTGCAGCCTCCTTTCAAGTAGTTTTAGAGAACAGTAAGGTCTCCCCTCAATCTTCTCTTCTACAGGCTAAACAGCCCCAGTCCCTCAGCCATTTCTCATATGGCACAAGTTCCAAATCCTTCAGTAGTTTGGTAGCCCAACAACTTTCAGAGCCATTCACAAAGTAGGTTAGGAAGAGTCAAATCAACAAACAGCCTTGCCAGGGGCTTTGGGCACTCAATGACCAGGGCTCTGAGAGTCCCAACATCTGTCAGGGAGTTTGCAACAGAAATAGTGTCTCTGCACCTTCTCGTTGGACTGACTCCTGCTAAATTATTGCAGTACAGAGATTCTTGAATCACCATCAACAGGTCATAGGAGACAACACAGAAACTGACAACTATTGGGACTTAATCACAGGTCCACACCTGTTGTTAGTACAGAGAGAAATCTCAGACAATCATAGAAAGGTTCAGGTTGGAAGAGACCTCAGAGGTCATCTAATTCTAGCACCCATGATGGGCAGGGATGCTTCTCACGAGACCAGGTGGTTCCAGTCTCCATCCAACCTGGTCTTGAACCCTTCCAGTCAGGTAAACAAGACGGCAGAACAGATAAAGAGGTCATAAAAGACAGGAAGATGAAAAACAAAAGAAAAACATCAAGGAAAAAAAATCACTGTGAAAATAACTCTGCATAGGTGTCAATACAGCTAATGAAAGTTACCGTACTTAATTCACACAACAAATTGGATGAGGCCTGGGAGGAAATGCAAGAGATTAATGCAAAAGCCAGCACTGCAAAGAGAAAATAGAGCTACAAGAGGAGCTCATTAAATTGCCATAACAACCATAAAAGAAAAATCACAAAATCATAGAATCATTTAGTTTGCAAAAGACCCTTAAGATCATGGAGTCGAAGTGCTAATCCAACACAAGCAAGTCCACCACCACATCATGTCCCTAAGAGTCACACCTACATATGCTTTCAATAAGCCCAGGGGTGATTATCAACCACTTCCCTCCACAGTCCCTTCCAACTGTTGTATGTCAGTGGGTTGTCCTGCCCAAGATGCAGTCTGCAGAGTCACTCAGGATGCCTCCAGTCTCCTCTCTCCATCACTGATAGACACTAAACAGAACTGGCCCAAAAACTGACCCCTGGGGAAACCACTTGTGACCAGATACCAGCTGGATTTAACTCTATCAGTGGGGGCCCAGGTGTTGTTTCTGGCCTCAACCAGGACCCATTAGCTGCAGGCTTGTGGTGGCTGTCAGGTCCCTCTGAGGTTCCCCTGGTTCAAGTAACCCCTCTGTGCATCATGCCCTCGGTGACTGAGTGCTAGTTCTGGTAACAGAGCAAAGCAACCCTGATGGAAAGTAGATGCTGACTTCATTCAGAAAACTGGAAACAAGCATAAAGGCAGTGTTGTTGCACTCTATGTTAGCAGTGTAAGAGAGATACAGAAATAAAAGCAAGTAACAGCACAAATAATACTTGAACTGGTTTAGCTGGAACAGAGGAGGTTCCCTATCAATATCAGCAGGACCTTCTTCCCAGGGAGGGTACCTGAGCACTGGCACAGGCTGCCCAGGGGGGCTGTGGAGTCTCCTTCTCTGGAGATGTTCCAGACCCGCCTGGCTGTGTTCCTGTGCGACTTGGTCTGGGTGATGCTGTTGTGGCAGGGGGGGTGGACTGGATGATCTTTCAATGTCCCTTCCAATCCCTAATGATTCTAAGATTCTATATAAAAAATACTTAAAGACTGGTATCAAGGAAGATTTTTTCTAAAACCCATGAATCAGATTTGCATTCAGCTGGAGATTTCATTTTATTATTCTAGAGAATAAAAGATATCTGGAATGAAGTCAAGCCCAGATGTTTCTGCATATTGTACTTCACAAGATCCTTCACCAAGAAGCTTTGGAGCCAGAAAGGCTGGGTTATCTTTGGGTGGGCAGTGACGAGCTAAGCATACAACCTATTATTGAACGAAATAATTACAGCTGCCTTAAAGGACCTTTAAAATACACACACAAAACACAAGTGCCACTGAAGTTCACCATTTCAAAAGCTTGAACCAAAAACTTCCAGCCAGCTAACAGATGAAGCCTACTTGTCTGAAAAAATGAAGGAAGTCTCCTCTACATCCACATTCTCTGACCCCAGTAGTATAAAACTGTTCTTAACTTTTATCCTGCACGCTGTGAAAAACATCTGCAGAATGTTCCTGTTCTAATGGAATAAATTGCTGTCTCACAAAGGTTATTAGAAGTCAACGGAGGGCTAACAAGCAAAAGGAGACACTGATGTTTCACCAAAGAATGATGTAAAGATCTCAACATCCTTAGGAGCTCTCAGGACCCTTCATTTCTGCAACTGAGTAAAAAAAAATCAACCAAGGAAGGTGAAATGGTCATCGCTCTGTGTTTTACCTTGATATCTTCAGTCCTAGGGAAGCTGCCTTGTACCCAGAAGTTGTTTCCACTAAAGAAAGCAGTGCCTTTGGCTGTGGTTAGTGAAGTCTGATAGCACAAGTGACACCATGTGGAACATTTCCCCAGGTGCAGGGCAGAGGGAGGGCTGTGTTTTCCCTACTGCCCAGGTGTAAGCCATCCCTGTGTGTCCCCTGGTTGTGAGGGGCTTCCCAGCCCTCCAAGAAGGGAATAAGCAGCCTTTGTTCTGTACATCTGTACATAGGAAAGGTGCAGTTAGAGCTGATGCTGTATAGGTTTTCATACCTGTAATGTTTGCTCTGAAGAAAATATAATGCCTCAAGTAACAAAAGACATCCTGAAAATCAAAGGCTGTTTGGTCCCTAGTGGTTTGGTTAGGGCATCTAACTGTTGGTGCCCAAGTTACTTTTATTACTCCTTTGACTAAATAAACTGGGGCCACTAAATGATACTGGATGGAATACTTTCTGTAGGGAAAGGGCTAGTGCTGCTTCTGATCAAACCAGTGCTTTTCCCCTACAATTTGGAATGAATAGCTCTATAAGCACAGCTGAATTCAAAATGCTTGAACTTTCCAAATACATTGCCACTTCTGCCAGTTCAACTGTTTTACAGTAGTTGATTAATTACTAGTAGCTCAGGAACTGACTGCATCAATTTGGTATATTCATCTGCATTGGTATTTATTTGTTTGCTTGCTATAACTTCTGTACCTGAGGTTATGCCTCAGAAAACATCCATTCCCATCATAGAAAAATGGCAAGAGACTGAAGTGGTTGGGTTTTACCTCTTCATCAATTTGGTTTATACTTTAGGAACTCAGCAGCCGGTGCTTCTGTAATGAGCATCAGTAGGAACTGTGCCCTCCCATGTTTTTTCTCCCTCTTCACAGCACTTTCTGGCTTTGATGTGTTCCCTTTGGTGATGGTTTCGTGTGTGAGTGGACAGAAGTGGTAAGTCAGCTGCTGAGCATCACAGTCCTCATGCAGTGCTTGAAAGACTTGAATCATAGAATCATTAAGGATCAGAAGAGACCTCAAAAGATCATCCAGTCCAATCCCTCTGCCACAGCAGGATCACC
>VZRI01004492.1:35732-55744 GCA_013397515.1 Upupa epops
CCCAGCTCCCTCAGCCTCTCCCAATGCCCTTCGATATTCAGGCTCTGTCTTTAGGTCTAATCTGAAATGGGTCACTTTCTCTGGTAGACCTTAAGAACACAGACCAAATCAAAACCCACCTAATTTCTCATTTATGACTTATTCAGCTGTTGTACAAGAGTTTGCATTGGAGAGACCTCCAGGAATCTCAAAACAGCCTTCGAAAGCAAGCTGTTAAGGGCAGCAGAATGCAGAGTGTTGAACGTTGTCTTTGGTGGCAATTGTGCTTTTCCACCTCCTGTACAACCCTGATGGAAAAGGTGCCAGCTGAAATCTAACTGCCAACATCTCCCTTACTAATTACTTATTTATATGGAGTACTTTTGCATACTGTAAGATAACAAGCCAGGATCGGTATTGTTATAACACCTCCTTTCAAACCGAGCTGTTTGTGACAGAAACAACGCTGACAGCTCTTTGCACCCTTGAAATCAACAACTGGGTTACATAACCTTACTCTCTGTGATGTGCAAATACCTTGGCTTAGGGAACAAGCGTCACAAAAGACATTGTGCTGGTATTAGCCTGGTCTGAATAGAAGTCTGGATAATAGCACAGAGATCAGCTCTGTTTTTCTGTATTCAGGTTTGGGGATCAGAGAAAAGGGCTGCGAGTCATTAATCACATCATTGTGGGGCTTCTTCATTATTTCACAAGAAAACACGAAGCTGCGTGGCGGGCAGACTTGCCCGTTCTGTCAGTTAGAAAATGATAAAAGTGTTCCTTAAAATAATCTTAGCCTAATGCGGTGACTTTCAGGCACCTTATGAAATTGCCAGGTCTCTGCCAAACTTCAAAGAATATGATTAGTGATGAATGCACTCTTTTTCTTGTGCTCTCATTTTTCAGACCCTTGAAAAAGGTAAATCGACTCAATGCTGGTAGTGCTGTCTGTCTTGTGTGTGTGTGTGTGTATGTGGGGAGGGCTTCCCTTTGTGAGCTGTTAGAGTATTTAATCATCTAGTTCCTGCCTCAACCAGGAAATAATTCAAGTGCTGTGATATGCAGACGGGGCAGGCAGACAGGCACACACACACACACACACAGAGCCCCTTTATTCCTGTAACAGTCGCTTGCTGAACTGGCCACAAATAATGAATCTGTATGTCTGCACTGATAAAGCAGGACTCCTCACTTTCAGTATCTCCATCTTCAGTTAGATTGCTTGCAGATCCACTGAAATTAGATGTCAGTGTAAATTATGGGGTAGCCGGAGTTACTAGCCAAGGCTAGGAAGGGTAGGCGCATAAAAACAAGGTGCTATTGAAGGTAATTGCTTCTGATCTTAAAGTTCTTCAATGACAAAATCGGTGCTGATGTGACATTTGCATGAGAGCCTTCCTTTTAATCGACACTGACTAGATGGAGGACTTGCTTTTTCTATTCTTCCCTAAAGGTTTTGTGTTTTTTCTGCTTAATTCTTAAATCCACCGGGTAGAGCAGCGACAGAGCTCGGAACACAATTCAGCTGAGCAGGAAAAGGCTATTTGCTTCTTCCAGAGGATAAAAGGTAGAAGCATGCTTGCGTGTGTGCTCATACGTCTGCCTGCACGCACGTGTTCTGTGCAGAGAGTGGAAAAGAGCTGCCCACAGAGGTGGTCGGGTCGCCATCTCTGGAGGTGCTCAAGGATAGGCTGGATGAAACGCTGAGTGGCATCATCTAGATGTCAGATGTTAGGGTTACTGGGTTGGTTTTAGGTTGGACTGGATGATCTTTAAAGTCTTTTCCAGCCTCATCATTACTGTGAGACTGTGAATCTATGATTCAGCTACCTCTGTTTGTACTTTGCCATCTTCTGTGGTCATCCATTCTCATTGATAACGCTCACATAATAATTGACTAGCAGAAGATTCACAGGACGCTGGCACCCATGTCTATTATAGAAAATCCATACAGGCTGCATTCAGGGAAAGGGATGGCAGGATCATGTAATTCAAGAACAGAAAGAGAAAATTGAGACTTCTGTGTTTCAGTCAAAGGAAGTAATTCACCTCCTTTTTAGCATGCATCCAAATCACCAGCTTCACTATTCAGAAACACTTACACAAGGAGAAAAATAAGAGAATCAGCTCACAAACTGCACATGCGTGCATTCTTTTCTCGGACCTGCAATAGCTGTGCAGTAAAGGTATTAACAACGAAAGCGAAATCGTTTCCCTTTCGACTTTGCTAAAGCTCAAGCAGTGAAATTTCCCTTACCCTCCTGGGGAGCTGGTATTGGGTGGAGGTGGAACCAAGCACACTTTGCCTTATGTCTCATCCTTAGGAGCCCTGTACCATTTCCCTCGTTCAGCTTTCCCTCCCCTGCTTGCCCTGGGCAGTTTATTCAAGAGGTGTAAGGAGCACGTTTCCATTGAAGGACGGAAAACTACCTGATAGAGAAGGCAGAGTGAAGATTATACAAAGCCCTTGATGATAGCTAATCAGTTGGTGTTCAGACGCTGCTCTACTTAGCACATCCAGTGCATTGGTTCTGCTGATAGCTTCCCCTCCAGCCCTCCCCTGCAATTGTTTGTTCTCTCTTAGCGTTGTGCTTTGTCGTGTGTCAAGACTGTGAGCTCTTTACGGCGGAGATCGTTTTATTATGCACATGGATGGCGCCTAGAATAATAGGGTCTTGAACCCTATCTGGGATCCTTAGATGTTACTGCAATAAAGAACAATTATTATCATCATAAAATGACTTGGGTTGAGGATGGTTGGCACAGTGGAAATGCACGGAAGCTCTCAGACCCTTTTCCACTGTCAGAAGCAGAAGGTTTGTTCAACCACATTTTCTTTTAACTCGGTGCCTTGCTTTTTTCACCCTTTGGAATACGCAGATATAAGCTACTTAGTGGGCTGTATTCCGACAGCAAAGCTGATGCTAGCTAAAGCAGAAGGAACCACATCTGGATGTGGCTAGCAGATAAGTCAGGAGAGCACTCGGTTTCCCATATTAGTTTTATTTGTACGTCTTCTGAGTCATTCTGTTCTGCCCCCGAATGACAAAGAAAAATGCACCACAGTCTTACGTTTTCTCTCTTCCCATTTCCCATTTCAATAATGTCTTGCCTTTAAGTGCCTTAGCTGTAATAGAAGCATGTCCTGATAAAACTATTAGGGAAGAAAATACCAAAAAAAATATAGCTGCAAAGTAACCTTCAAAGCCACCGTAAAAATCACAACAAAGGAATTAGAATTTAAAACATCAAAGCATCCAAAGTACTGTAATCACTGAAATGGAGGGGATGGGGGAAGGAAGGAGGGGTTGCCTTTCCTACACTGTTATATTTCTGCTCTCTGTAGATCCCTGTGCTCCAGCAATAACCTAATCTTAAAGCAACTGTGCTTAAAGTGCACAAACAGCTGCAAATAGGACACGTCCTTTCATTTCTTTCAGTGCTGTAGGTGTTCTGCCCCCTCTGTATGGGGTTCAGGATTCATCCAAACCCCCAAGAGCCTGCATTCCCCTCCATTCTTGCTCGCCTACTGTGCTCACTTCTGCTTCCTTCTTCAAGGCAGAGCGGGCTGTTTGCTACCTGAGGTGATTCAGTGCAGTGTGGAAGACCGAGCACTCGGTGACCTTAGCTCGGTGCCCTCTCACTGCAACGAATAATGCGGTTCCCTCCGATTGTCACCGGAAGGCAATCACATTAAAACCGTAATCTCGCTCCAAAATTCTCCCTGGATAAAAGCATATAATTTGTACATTCCAATGCACCGAGCTGTCAGACATGGATTTATTAGCTTCACCTAGGACCGCTTTCCTCTTCTGCTGTTTCTCTATCTTGCCTTAGTGATTAGAATTATTTTCATCATCTGCTTCTATTTTCAGCTTCAAAACTCCTGTCTGACATTTATCTAAAAAGCAGGATTCTAGCAAGAAAATGCACTTGGAGCCAGGACTCCAGTTTCCTGTGGGAACTCCTCCTCCAAAGCAGTATTTTTCTCCCCCTGTCTACAGCATTTCAATTATATTAAACTCTTAAAAGCACTGCTGTAATGGCTGTAACAGAGTTTTCCCGGTGAAATGGGATAAATAAATCTGCCTAGAAAACAACCTCCATGCTTTTCAGCAGTGGGAAACCTTAAAAATCCCAGCTTCTAGCAAAAATTAATCCGTACTGGAATGCAGGTTCCACAGTGAAATGCAGTGTTCACCAGTGAGAAGTCCCTCTACCCTGTATTTTGAGCTTCTTAATGTTTGGTCAACATAAAGTACTCACAAACCACAGATCTGGCTTGAAACCTCTCTTTCTCTCTCTCTCATTTTGGACTTAGGTTATTCCTTTCTGAATAGCCACAGTTTGGAGTCCATCTTCGCAACCACAGTAGGTAACAACTTGTTCAGTGACAGCTACAGCCCTTGTTTCCAGAACATGGGGCTACAGGCAAAGGGTAAAGTGTCATAGAATCCTTAGGGATCAGAAGGGACCTTGAAAGATCATCCAGTCCAATCCCCCTGCCACAGCAGCATCACCCAGACCAAGTCACACAGGAACACAGCCAGGTGGGTCTGGAACGTCTCCAGAGAAGGAGACTCCACAACCCCCCTGGGCAGCCTGTGCCAGTGCTCTGAAAGCCTCCCTGGGAAGAAGTTCCTGCTGATATTGAGATGGAACCTCCTTTGTTCCAGCTTGTATGTCAAAAGCCACATGATTAAATGCACTATTTGGAATAAAAACAGTCTAGAGGAAATCTGATCTGCCTTATCCTGTGCAGCATAGAGCAGCAAAGATGATGACGGAAGTAGAGCACCACCNCAGTGGGTGCCAGCTGGAACAGAGGAGGTTCCCTATCAATATCAGCAGGAACTTCATCTCAGGGAGGGTAACAAAGCACTGGAACAGGCTGCCCAGGGGGGTTGTGGAGTCTCCTTCTCTGGAGACGTTCCAGACCTACCTGGATGTGTTCTTGTGCGACTCAGTCTATCTAGGTGATCACAGTATCACAGTAATGATGAGGTTGGAAAAGACCTTAAAGATCATCCAGTCCAATTGGAGTAGATGAACTCTGAAGGTCCCTTATGATCCCTAATGATTCTATGATTCTATGCCATGTCAGGATTGGCCCCAGTGATGTCCTGTCTCACAGATTTTTGTTTCATCAGTTCCTGAAAGATTTTTAGCTCCACAGATCTGTATCCTCCTCCTCAGAAGACCTATTGCAGAGCTTCACTGTTTCTACCACCGGAAAGGCTTTTCTAAAATCCAGCCTGACTTCTCCTTGACACAAGCTCATTGCTCTTCTTTGATTCACAAAGATTATTCTCCTGCTCTTCGTGGCAGCCTTGAACTTACTTCACCGTGGAGGAACAACTACTATTTTATGGACTGGCGGTGAATCATTGCACACAAGATCAGACCTCTTAGATTGAAGCTGCTTTTGTGATGCCAAACCCAAGGAGTTTCTGATGGTTACCTTGCCTTCCTATGACCCACTGAATCCCTGCTCTCCACAGTGATGCATCTTTGCTGGGAGGGTTTCACACTAACAGTAAACCAGCAGCAGCAGTAGCAAACCAGTTCCCTTCCCTCTAGCTTCACAAACTCCTGTTGGGCCTGGAGGGGACTTTTCAACACAAGGAATTCATGGATAAAAGCCTGCTAGTAACATCCAGTTTGTAGTTGAAAGAGAGCACTGGTGGCTTTCAGGGCAGGTTAAATCCAGAGACAAACCAGGCTACTGATTGTATGACACAAAATGTGCTCCCTGATCAATCTGCAGGGAACTTGGAATTAAAACATTGAACTGAGATGATAAACATGGAAAACAGCCTCCCTGCACCCAAGGGAGCCCTTGCTGCCTCATTGCCTTCCTCCAGTAAATGAGAGGAACCCCACAACCTATGCCAGTGCTCAGCAACCAGCAGGGCAGTGGGACAGCAGGGCTGTGGCCGTGCATGCCAGTCCAGGGCAGAGGAGGTAGAAGTTAGTTTTGCTCCCCAGGAAAGCTTTGATTTGCTGGATCAGATCCCTGCAATTCAGAATGCTCTATGTGGGGAAGGGGACAGAGACCATGAGCTCTGCTGTGTGCTCAGCAGCATTTGTTTGCTTTGAGGACCTGCCATGCAGGTTCAAGCTGAGGTTCAGAGACAAGACCCTTATCTGGCAGGTCAGGACACAGAGCCAGGTTGTTGCCATGACAGGAACCTTATTTTATAAAGCAGTAAATCTCACTGCCAGCCCAAATCTCCCTCTGCACAAGCCGCATTGTGCATATACCGTGTTTACAAGTGCATCGCTGCCTAACTTGAAGCTTGCCAGGAATAGTTTTACAGAGCCAACTCAATACTCTTCAGAATAAGCAGAGCTGAGTCTTACTCCAAGGCTGCAGGCAAAGGATAAATTTTGTTCTTTGCACAGTGTCTGGAGGGGAGAGGGCAGCCAAATTTTGTCTTGCAGTGGAGATGGAGGTAGCACTGTAGGGGAGAAGGCAGTAAAGTAATGTCCCAGCCACAGCAGCATCACCCAGACCCAGTCGCACAGGAACACAGCCAGGTGGGTCTGGAACATCTCCAGAGAAGGAGACTCCACAACCCCCCTGGGCAGCCTGGTCCAGTGCTCTGGGACCCTCCCTGGGAAGAAGGTCCTGCTGAGATTGAGAGGGAACCTCCTCTGTTCCAGCTGGCACCCAGTGCCCCTTGTCCTGTCCCCAGATGACCTTGAGAAGAGCCTGGATCCATCCTCCTGACACCCACCCCTCACAGATTTATAGACAGGAATGAGATTCCCCCTCAGCCACCTCTTCTCCAAGCTCAAGAGACCCAGCTCCCTCAGCCTTTCCTCATCAGGGAGCTGTTGTACTTCCTTCATCATCTTTGTTGCTCTACACTGGACACCCTCCAGCAGCTCTGTGTCCTCCTTGACCTGAGGGGCCCAGAACTGGACACAATACTCCCCTGATGGTAGTTTGAGTTTGGGCTGGGCCACAAACAGAGCTATGCAGCATCTGCTGTTTGAAGGAGCTCCTCCAGTCTCCAAACAGAGCATGTGCAGGCATAATGAAGTAATTCAGACTTTCATTGAGTGACCTTACTGGTAATTTTCTTAACAATTTTAATCTGAAAGCTCTTCAGGTTTCAATAATATAATCAATCTTCTTTGGCCAGAGAAGGACACTGAAGTTCACAGAGTTGGAACGAACCCATGAGCAACAGTTCCTGTCTCCCTGTCAAGGAGGTCGTTCTGGCTACCTACCTATGCAGGTGTTGCAGGTCATACTGACTAGGTGTAAGCATGCTGAAGGTCATAATCTG
The DNA here is from genome assembly GCA_013397515.1 of Upupa epops. Taxonomy (NCBI): domain Eukaryota; kingdom Metazoa; phylum Chordata; class Aves; order Bucerotiformes; family Upupidae; genus Upupa; species Upupa epops. The sequence continues at coordinate 43,013 of VZRI01004492.1, forward strand.
GCATCGAGCAGGAGATGTCCTGATGCCCTTCGCATGCAGAAACACCTGAGCATGTGGCTACACAGCCTGGTATCTCTGGAAACTAATACGAGTCAGCCGCGGAGAAAATGGACTAGCATCCATCAGAGGCAGAGCTGTTCCAGAGCTGTGACGCTCACCATAAGCTGCAGCACACAGTGAAGGAAAGCTCACCCAGCAGAACTCACCAACCGTGTAATCTAGCATGTGGAAGCCGGGAGTGCTGGAGTTTGAACGGAATGACATTTGGGGGGGAAAGCCTGAGCCTGAGCGCTTCCTGAAAAAGAAGGGAAATAAAGGTCACCAAGGCGCAGAAGCTCCCAGCGTCGGTCATGCTGAGAAGCTGGGGAGGGCAAGCATGTCATGCAGTAAATGATCTGATTCCTTTTGTCTCTGCAGTGGCATTTCAAAGCAACAGTCTGCAGGTCTAGAGCATCTTATACTGCCCAGAAAACCATGAACCAGTACCCCAACCTGTGATGACTGTCTGGCATCAGCAATTTATCATCTTCAGTTGCTGGGGGCTACCTTTGTGCTGTGCCTTAGACATCAGTTAATGCTGTATTTTCCAGCTGCAGAGAGCCTTGTGCAGTCAGAAGATGGAAATCCTAGAAACCGAGGTCCCTCTGGGTGACTCCATGGCAGTCTGAGACCTTGTGTAATAGCACCCAGGTAGAAAGATTCAAGTCTCCTGCATATTAACTTCCACAATTCATAAGGAGTTATCCCTTTGGACATGAGTGTTAAAGCACAGCTGCTCTAAACAGTCTCAGGAAACCAAACAGATGTACGTGTCCCTGTGGATACCTGCTTCCCTAGAGCGTTCTGCAGGCTCATTTAACCCCTGTCAGTACCAATCTTACACGAATCCTCATGCCTTGAGTTCAGTCCTTCTTCCGCTCCCAACCACAAAGGTAAAGTTGCATGAAGACCTCAAACAGCATTTCATGCTGATTGGATTTCCAATTGGGAGCCTGGTGGGGTCAGCAAGAGACAAGGAGTTGCTGATGCTCCTAAATCTCTTACCAGCTCGGAATGCAAATTCCCTGAGAAATTACTCCAGTGTTTTGCTTTATACAGCTGATTTTACACTGAGCTAGAACAGTGAACCAGGTAAAGCCTTAAAACCAAGAGTGAAAGGTAGGGTAGTCGTGCTACCTGACTGCTCTTTTTCACATCAGCTGCTAACAGCCACAGTGAACACCCCAGCAAATTTCTGTGGCACCTGAAATCTGCAGAAAGGCATCTTCACAAGTCAGTCCTGGCCTTTTAAGCTCCCTCCTGTAGCACAGGCTCCTGCACTCACAGAGTGTGATAAAGTGCTTAGGACTCTTTAATTTCATCGGCATGGATAACGCCACCGTTCCATCTTCAAGAAGTATGTTTCAGCAGCCTGAACAGAAGCGCTGAGAGTTTCAGCCGTCCCTTGCACCACAGAAAGGGAGCCATCTGGGCCACCAAAGCTAAACAAATCATCTGGTCTCCTGGATGGGTAAGTTCAAAGGGAGATCCACCAACCCAGCTGAGTGTCCAGTCCCAGTAGTGCAGTCAATCCCTCAGTACAGAGAAGAGCTTTAGATTAGAAAATGCAGGTGTTCTGTGCAGGTGTAGAAATAAGATCATAGAATCCTTAGGGATCGGAAGGGACCTCAAAAGATCATCCAGTCCAATCCCCCTGCCACAGCAGGATTACCTAGATAAAGTTGCACAGGAACAGAGCCAGGTGGGTCTGGAACGTCTCCAGAGAAGGAGACTCCACAACCCCCCTGGGCAGCCTGGTCCAGTGCTCCAGGACCCTCCCTGGGAAGAAGTTCCTGCTGATATTTACGAGCTGCAGATACAAAGCACTCGAAACAGAGAGAACAATAAGCAAAAGGAGAGTAGTTAAGGAACTGGTTTTACATCTTCCATTGTCTCTGGGTGACAGGCCACCCAGATTTCATTAAATGAATAAACCGGTATGAAAGAGCAAGAAATACTCTTGGAGTGGGATAGTCACAGCATCGGTAATGGGGCAGCTTCTTCCAAATGGAATCATTTGAAAGCCCAAGAAATTATTACAAGTGTAGACCTAGACCCCTTAATTTGAACACAGCATGTCCTCCCACCACAGTGGAAATGAAACAGAAGGCAAAACATCAGTAGGAAAGCTGAAAGTGAAGCAAAAAACCTGAAGGACAGGGAAAGAACACACACATCCACGCGTGCTGGAGAGGTCAGGAAACGCATCCGACTCCATTAACATCCAAGTCATTAGAGTGTGAGATAACGTTTTGTTCTGTTATCACAGAGAACGGCAGACAGTTATTGTATTCCCATGTTCTGCGTTCCATAGTTTTCTGATAAATTCAAATTAACTGCTCTCTAAATGCTTTGCAGAGCAGAAATGAGTCATTTAAAATTTAATATTAAAGACATTCCTATCTGATTTCCCATTTCCTCATGGTTTTTCCTCTAAAAAACTGTGTTGGAATGGCTCCTGCTGACTGAGATACGCCCCATGAGAAGGCAATTTGAGGTATGTGACTGACGTTGTGTCCTCTGATGGCTCTGGCATCTCTTCTTAATTTTTCACTATCATACTTGGTTATTGAAAATAAAATGTGGCTAAATTGGTGTTCTAGCCTACAAAATGAGAGAGGAAAGGCTGAGGGAGCTGGGTCTCTTGAGCTTGGAGAAGAGGAGGCTGAGGGGGGACCTCATTCATGTCTCTAACTATGTGAGGGGTGGGTGTCAGGAGGATGGAGCCAGGCTCCTCTCAAGGTCATCTGGGGATAGGACAAGGGGCACTGGGTGCCAGCTGGAACAGAGGAGGTTCCCTATCAATATGAGAAGGAACTTCCTCCCAGGGAGGGTCCCGGAGCACTGGAACAGGCTACCCAGGGAGGTTACAGAGTCTCCTCCTCTGGAGACGTTTCAGACCCGCCTGGATGTGTTCCTGTGTGACTTGATCTAGGTGATCCTGTTGTAGCAGGAGGATTGGACTGGATGATCTTTCAAGATCCCTTCCAATCCCTATGATTCTATGAACACAACAGCCTAGTGTATGTTGTCATGTGGAGCCAAAGAGATACCAACTAGAGCTGTCAATAAAGCTTTTTAGCGTTCAGAACTTCTAATGTCATCCTCTAGCACAAATGTCATTGTTCTTCTCTTACTTTAATTTCTATAGCACTGATATGGTAACTCCAAGAGGTGCAGTTGTCATGAGATAATCGATCCCCTAGAGAAGGCCTTTTAAGCCCCCCGGGGTGATGATAACCCGGTCCCTTCTCATACTCTATTGCTTTCATACATAGATACACATGCTGATGGCAGCAACTGGAAAGTCTTGTTAAACGTGACGAGCACGCAGAGTTAATTGGCACTGTCCCTTCGTTAATACTAAAGGCGATGAACCCTGTCAGCCAGCACCGTTTATACTTCTACACTGTCATCATCATTAAAAAGTTTTAGTACAGGGGTGTTTGTTGCACCAGCATCCATCAAAGTCCGTTCCCTGGCGTGTGCAGCAGAAGCAATACGTTCCGCATAGGTTATTTCTGGACTGGTGTATGACTTACTGTAATAGAGCTCTGTCATGCTACCTCTGTTGCACCGAATAGATCCGCCGCGGCTGCAGCGGCTTATTCCACTTCCTGGCTCAGAACCTCTCAAGCATGCATCAAATAGGGGGATAAAAAAGACTTGAATTTCTATAATATTCTGCAGAAGAGTTTTTTTTAATATATATATTTCTATTTTTAGCTTTTGCCTTCATTTTTATGCACTGTGAGGCTGATTTCTGTCTCCGCCCTGGCCTCTGGGTATCCATGCTTAATGCTGCTAGGAGTAGAGAAACAATTCTTATAGAACTGAGACAGATAAGGGGCCACCAACAAGGATTCTACAGCAGCAGAAAGTCTGTGTAAACACTTACAGTGCAAAGGTAGAGAGCAGAAGGGGTGGATGATGACTTGAGGCACTCGCATGGGTAGTGGAAAGCAGGTGACACTAGGCAAGGCCACTGCAAAACAGCCACAGGTACCATCCAGGCAGCACCAAGGTCTGAGCAGCCACATCTTCTCTCTCAGCTGCAATAGGTCTTCTCAGTGAAGACAGCTGGGGAGCTTTTCCACTGCAGCGGAAAGAAATGACAAAGATCAGGGTTCCAAGGAATTAGCTCTTTATAAAACAAATAGAAGGCATGCAGAGGAAAATCAGAAATGCATTTCTGTCTTATAAAACTACAACTGTAAGAACGTCTGTGAGGGGAGGCTTTCCCTCCTTTACCTTTAATATTACCTTTAATACCCATTTTACATCAGTGTTTACTCTTTCTAAAAGAGGAGCTGAGATGTCTGCTCTTCAGGTGCCAGTGTCTAGCAAACGATGCCTTTCAACACCCTTCTCTTTGCAGAAGAAGTTGCAAACCAGCAATGCCCTAAAATAGCATCTTTTTTACTTCTGATTTTCTAGTCAGGTTTTGTAAGTAAAGTAGGCAGCTGATAAGGAGTCACCTTTGTGGGCAGCAACAAGAAAAGACAGTCTAAACAGGGAGATGTGAACATCCCTAAGTGACATCAAGCATGCACTGGGGATGGCACGCTGGTTTTTGCTGTTCGTGGGAGAAAATCCCCCCTATGGGAGATTGTGGAGTCTCCTTCTCTGGAGACGTTCAAGACCCACCTGGCTGTGTTCCTGTGCGACTTGGTCTGGGTGATCCTGCTGTGGCAGGGGGATTGCACTGGGTGATCTTTCGAGGTCCCTTCCGATCCCTAATGATTCCATGATTCTATAATCAGTGATAATGAAGAGTGCCTGTAGGGAATGGATGACCTAAAAGCCCAATAAACTACCCAGACCTTATATCTGGACATTCAGTGATACTGGAGTGCTCACTGATTGTTGTTCAGTCTAATGACTGTTGAGAGGCAGGTATGAAATTTCCCTTTGTAGCACAGGGGTTCCATCCTCAGAGGAGCTAACGTCCTCCCCATCACTGCAGCTAACCTCCCATATACAGAGAAGCAGCAAACTGGAGTTACACAGATCTTACCCCTCGTTGTTGGTTACAGGAGCTGCTGCTGGGGAGCAGGGATGTTAATCTTGTCTTCTAAGTACAAGCTATAATCAATTGGAGGTCGAGTGAGAGAGAAAGCGAGGCAAAGAAATTCAATTTCTTCCCTACGTGAGGCTTTCAGCCTCCCAGCTGGAGCAGAGCTCTGCAAACATTTGATTTTACTTTTGGGAAAACAGAGGGGCATGAACAGACGGCTGCCTCCAGTGCACATCTCCTCTGAAAGGAGAAAACCTCTCTCTTCTCTTGGTGGCAGTTCTGCCTTAGCAAGATCCTTCCCTACCTCCTGCTGCTCTTTCTCTCCGTTTCTTCAGTTTCCCTCCTTCCTCATCCCAGCAGAGGATCTTGCCTTTCAAAGTGTTTAGAAGACTGAGCTGGTTCTACACCTGGCTTCACTCTGCTGATGCTAAAGGAATGGAGGAATTACTAGTCATGAAAACAACAGGGAAACTGGTCAGCTTTTACCAGTCCCACTAGGAACACGCACACTGATGTTCACCCCTCAACCTCTTTCCTCCCCATTGTCTTGTAAACTCCCTTTATTCTCCTCACAGGGCAGAGGATTTTATCTGGGTGAACACGGTGCTGATTTCTTCTCATGGGACTCTTGTTACTCTGCTAAGTCCTCCAAGAGAGCAAAGTTCACATGGGTGGAAATTGTTTTGTCTAAGGAAAAACCTGTCTCCTGACTTCAGCAAGGCCTTCTCAGAGCTTTGTGGATTAAACACTGGGTACACTTTACCCTGACTCATTGCATTGTCTCTCAAAATCCCATCGTACAGCTGTTGCTTGAGCCTGCTAGCAGAGCGAGCGCTCAGAGAGATGCTAGACGTCATGTCTCAAGTATAAAAGCAAGTGCATATCAAATAACAATTCATTTACATTCATCACAGTTCTAACGTGCCAAAACCCTTCAAACCTGTGGCACTGGAGAATATAAACAAGTTGCCTCTTGTTTTGGAAAGGTGCTGATGTCTTTCTACTGCAATTAGTAGTCTTTTTGATAATGGCTTCAAAATTTTGCTCTGGGATACTACACTTCATCCTTCACAAACGACAGTTATCAAGAATCTATGTGAGGAATAGAATCATAGAATCGTTAGCGATCAGAAGGGATCTCGAAAGATCATCCAGTCCAATCCCCCTGCCACAGCAGCATCACCCAGTCCTAGTCCAGGCAGGTTTCAAACGTCTCCAGAGAAGGAGACTCCACAACCCCCCTGGGCAGCCTGTTCCAGTGCTCTGGGACCCTCCCTGGGAAGATATTCCTGCTGATATTGATAGGGAACCTCTTCTGTTCCAGCTGGCACCCAGTGCCCCTTGTCCTGTCACCAGATGGCCTTGTGAAGAGCCTGGCTCCATCCTCCTGACACCCACCCCTCACATATTTAGAGATGTCAATGAGGTCTCTCCTCATAGCCTGCAAGACACCTTTATCTCTTCCTACTTTTGTTGCTGGTTAGCCAAAATAGAATCACAGAATCAGCAGGGATCAGAAGGGACCTCGAAAGTTCATCTAGAGCCTTGCCCACCACTCAGTGCACGCTTGGTCAGCAGCAACGGAGAGAGAGTGCAGTACAGACCCAGACTGGATCCACCAGGTTTTATCAATGCAGGTGCAGCACCATCTCTGTGCATCTCTATTCGCTGTGGTTTGACCTCAGGGTCATATTTACAGCCTTTTAACACCAAGGAAGGTAATAGTAAGCTCTGTCAGTGCAGCACATCAGAGTCGGATGGGCTCGTGAAGACTCCCCCTTGTACTCCTTCATCTTCCAGGCTACAACACTCAGCACAGCCCTGGTTCTGCTTGACCACACTGGCTCTTCTCTGAGCTTGGGAACCCTCTGTTCTGCTCTACCTTGTACAGGTTATTTGCTTGTGCTCCGTATAGAACAGAATCACCTCGAGCTTGGTGTTCTTCCTGAAGCAGTAACACTCCCAGAATATGGAGCATAAATCAAAAGCGTTTTCTGCATTACCTTTCCCGTGCTTACAGGATCGTGTGGCCATAATATTTGACTGGCTCCAGTCCACAGGGCTTATGAGATCTGAATCTGAGCCTTGCTGCAGTGTTTAGCAGTATTTAACCTGAGCTCTCTGGAAACAAGCCACCTCATCTGCATTAATCACCTTTGCCAGACGAGACCTGTTATCAATGTTTTGTACCTTCCTTCTTTTCTTGCTGTGTTCCTTCACATCCCTTCCCACCTTTCCTTTCCCTGTCTTACTTCTCCCACCTCTGTGCCACCCCCTCCACCTCCCCACTTTACATTAGATTATCCCTAATGTGTCTTGGAATCAAAGAGACAGCCAGGCACTCTTTCTCTCTCTGTGCTGCAGATATCTGAACAGCTCTCACGGTGCCAATGAGCCACCTGCTCAGACCCTTGGCCCTGGACTCACCAGAAAACAGGGGGATGGGAGGGTCATTTGCATTATCTACAGTATTAGTCATCCCTTTTCCCTCTCTTTCTTACTCCCCCTTTAATTCTGCAAGAAAGCAGACTCTGTAACTACCCCATGGTACTGGTCTGGCTCCTGAATGAGTGACTGGTAAAAACCCTGTAAGAGTAATTAAGTTGATATCTAGGATGATATGAGCATCAGCTCCGTTACAGAACAACTGACTGGCTGCCTTCTTGCCAAGTATTTCTTCTCATTCTAGCATCCCAGTACTGTTCCTGATGGTAGCCAGTTTGCACAGCTTAGAAATAGAATCAGAGAATCATTAGCGTTCAGAAGGGACCTTGAAAGATCATCCAGTCCAATCCCCCTGCCACAGCAGGATCACCCAGACCAAGTGGCACAGGAACACAGCCAGGTGGGTTTGGAACATCTCCAGAGAAAGAGACTCTGCAACCCCCCTGGGCATCCTGTTCCAATGCTCTGGTATCCTTCCTGTTCCAGCTTGCACCCAGTGCCCCTCTCCGATCCCCAGATAACCCTGAGAAGAGCCTGGCTCCATCCTCCTGACACCCACCCCTCACCTATTTATAGACATGAATGAGGTCCCCCCTCAGCCTCCTCTTCTCCAAGCTCAAGAGACCCAGCTCCCTCAGCCTTTCCTCATCAGGGAGCTGCTCTCCTTCCTTCATCATCTTTGTTGCTCTACACTGGACACCCTCCAGCAGCTCTGTGTCCTTCTGGAACTGAGGAGCCCAGACCTGGACACAGTACTCCAGATGTGGTCTCACTAGTGCAGAGTAGAGGGAGAAGAACCTCTCTCAGTCTGCTAACCACCCCCCTTCTGATCCCCCCAGGATGCTGTTGGCCCTCTTGGCCACAAGAGCACATTGCTGGCTCTGAGTCATCCTGCTGGCCACTAGGACCCCCAGGTCCCTTTCTCCTCCACTGCTCTCCAACAGGTCAGTCCCCACCCTCTCCTGGTCCCTGGGGTTGTTCTTGCTCAGATGCCAGCCTCTCCCCTGACCCTTGTTGTCCCTCACTCCATCTCTCTCTGCCCAGCTCTCCAGCCTGTCCAGGTCTCGCTGGATGGCAGCACAGTCTGGGGTGTCCTCTGTACTTCATGGCTCTTCAATGCAGTGTGCATTTAACATTCCAATGTGCAAGCAGCGATGCAAAACATAAATCAACAGCGATTAAGAGCCCTAGCCGCGGCCACAGGTTCATGTTTTTTAATTTCTTCAAAGGAAAACAGCCCCTGACCAGTGATTTATATCTCAAATGAGCTCAAAATCCCTAGTTAACGGGAAGTTATTTTTCCAGAGGATTCTTTTCTTCTTATTTCCTTAGTGATATTTCATGTACCACTCACGAGGATGACCCAGTACTACCTACACCCCGTTTTTCTCAGCTATCTTTACCCCACCCCTTGTTGCCAATAAAGGAATCCTTTACACAAACAATTTCTGCCCTGGGTTACGTTTCCAAACCCAATGTGATGCTGCAAGTCATTATGAAACTTGCTGTTTGAGGCACGAGTCTTCTCCTTAGCAGCCGATCGTACAGATCGCTGGGCTGTTAGCCAAAGGCTCTAGCAGCATTACGATTCCAGAGGTGTTTCGCCAGCCTTTAAGTACATTTTTGAGGTTTGCTAATAAGCTAATCTGCGAGTAAGATGCGGAATATTAATGGAAGCGTTTTGGAATTGTAAATAAACACGGATGGAGCAATCTAGATGAAGAGCAGAACAATAAAATTGGTTATAAAAATCTAATTAACATTTGGAATGTAAAATGCTGGCTGCTTTGATACCATGAGAGAATAGTCTCAGACAGTAGATAAAATTAAATATTCCCATGGGGGTTTCCAGCAGATGAAACACTGCTATCAATATTTAATGGAATGTGTCAGAATTTACCATCACTTGAAAGGATGCAAATAGAGGTTACCATAGAAATCACCTTGACAGAATACTGCGCCAAATGCAACACAAACCACCCCTGAAGCATCCTCTAAGGAGTCAGTAGGATCTTTGTCTGTTACCCTTTCGTGTGGTCTCTCAAGGAGGGACAGCTTGCGTGTGTAAATACCTATAAATATACATTACCCTACCTTGTTATTAACTAGTAATGTCAAAGAAGAGAAATAAGATACCAAATACACTCCAGATGCTTCCACATCACAGCGACCTGCTCTCATGTCATTGCATCAGCAGCGAATGGGTGGCTGAAAGGGTTCTGTCCAGCTGTGCAACACCTAATCATGTCACATATCAACATTTACACATTGCATTTCACATCAAATGTTTGCAAACTCCTTCTCTTCAGAAAGAATTCCCCATTACCAGCTTGCAGCCTGTATTTATATTGCCTCAATACATACACATCCACCCAATGTAGCAATCTGGGTAGTTAGAAAACACAGGAATATAAATATTGAGAGAGAAATAGAGAAATCAAAACATCACAGTCTCACAGTACTGATGAGGCTGGAAAAGACCTTAAAGATCATCCAGTCCAACCTAAAACCAAATCAACCAAGTAACCTAACATCTAGCTCATGCCACTCAGCACTTCATCCAGCCTGACCTTGAACACCTCCAGAGATGGTGACCCGACCACCTCCGTGGGCAGCCCATTCCAAAACCAGATCACTCCTTCAGTGAAAAACCTCTTCCTAATGTCAAGTCTAAACCTATTGGAGTCTGCCCATCTCTCCAGTCTGTCCAAGTCCCTCTGCAGGGCCCTCCTGCCCTCCAACAAATCAACACGGGCTGTATATTTATATTAACTTTACATCAAAACAAGGTTGGCAAGTGTGGCACAGGTTGCACACATGACCTATAGTCTTCTGGAGAAGAGTGCAGGTACCAGCACTAGACACCAGCAAAGGTTCTAAGATAGGGGTGGGAACCTAGTTTTAGGTAACTGAGTCAGCTGGGTGTGAAAGCATTCAGACATGTAAATCAAGAGAGTACACCCACATTCTTATCACTTAATTAGTGGCTGGAACTGACCCTTATGTCCCTCTATCACTTTTTCAAACAGAAGCTTCCTTCAAACAGCAGGGAACAGATGTCAGGTGGTGGAAATCCTGACACTTCAAGGAACCAGAGCTCAGAGCAGACCTGTTCCTTTCCTAATATTTCTGTGTGGTGGAGGACTGCACTCCTGTATGGTGGCTAAAGTCTCTGCTCTATCTTTGTGCTCTTAAATTTGCCCAATAAACTGGGTTGGAAAGGACCATTAATCCCAGCAGCAATCCCAATACTGCCCAGTCCCAGTTGTAGGACCACTACCAATTTTAAGGCAGGTTTGTCAGGACAATAAATCCATTCCAACTCTGAACACCTCCAGGGATGCAGATCCCAAAGTCCCACTAGGTCCTTGTATTTGAGAATGTGAAGGGTGATGGTTACTCTTCCATTTATTGCCTCGGAATTTCCCTTGCTGCAGCATGTAAGCGTTGCCTCTCACCCTCTTGCTGTAGGAAAGGATTCTGGCTCTGTGCTCTGATAGGTAGCTGAAGACAACAACTAGAGGCTTCCCCATGTTAAGGAAATCTGGCTGTCTCAGCTTCCCTTAGGCTAAAGGTAAGAAACTTGTACTAAAACCTCCTCCCCTTCCTGAGTGCCTACTTCTCTTTGAATGCTGCTGAACCTAAACAGAAATTGTACCTAAACTATACATCAAAACGGGTGTGCAGTGACACATGCACCAAGTCGACGTGACATTCTTCCCTCGAGTAGCAAGACGAGGATTTTCTGAGGGTCTGCAGATTTTATGCTGCAAAGACAAAACTGCTCACTTCCATTTGTTCAGGACAGCATTGCATTAGCATCACTAAAAGGAAAGTCTCTTCAACCGTCGTAAAGCTTTGTATTTTTATAATGAAAATTATTGTTGGAAAGGTTTATGGAATGCAGATAGAGGAAAGCAGAAGGCTTGTTTGGATGGAGTCAAACCCTGCAACAAAATTTGCTGTATATGCTGGAAGATTGATTTTCAGGCTCATTTACCATCAGCCTGATAGAAAAGCATCACCGAATTCTCTACCTAAAAAAGCTTAGGAATATAAATGTAGGCTCTCAAGAGAGTGAAGGAAGAAAAGCAAAAGCAGGACTGAACTGAAACTTCACCGACACCTGAATTAATCTCCTGCTGTTAAGAAAGAACATCAACCAAACTAATCAAGGAAGGATAAAAAGGTTGGGTTTGAGGCTGAACCTTAAATTCAGATCTAATCCAAACATCTTAAAGCCAAAGCAAAACTGATTGCTTGAAATTAAACAACGTTCTGTGTGCACACGTTATGAATTGCAGCTGGAGAGAGTTGAAAATGCCTTTAAAAGAGCATGAGACACAAAGGGAGGATGTTCCAGCCCCGCCTGGCTGTGTTCCTGTGCGACTAGGTCTGGGTGATGCTGCTGCGGCAGGGGGATTGGCCTGGATGATCTTTCAAGGTCCCTTCCAATCCCTAATGATTCTATGAAATATCTGTAGGTTTTTGATTTCCACAGTCATGATTGTGAGTCTAGAAGTGACCTTCCCTACGATAAGACAGAAGCATCTGATATTCCTATCAGCAAGACCTAACACCCAGGTAAGAGAGGATATATGCAATTATTTTAAAGTAAGTCTCAATTATAACCCAACAGATCAAAGAACACTACAGGCTGTTCTTAAATCAGTGATGATTAAGGATGAGCACAACTTAATCAGGTACTTACATAAGCTTCTAACAGATTACTTAGAGCTACCTTGTGCGATGGACCCCAGTGAGTACTTTTTCCATCAGTACTAGATGTCTCATCAAGAAATGATGACAGGCATGAGATAGCTGGGCTGGAAGATACAGCTGGCATTCTGGACTAGATAATCTTTCAAGGTCCCTGGCAACCCCTACCTTTCTACCATTCTGTGATTCAGATTGCCAGTAAATCAAACACATTTTGGCTTCTCTAGTGTGTCGTTATGGAGAAGACAGCTAAGAGATTATTCCTGTGTCAAGTCATTGTTCTGATGAATGAATTGAAGATTTTTTGAAGGACGCTCAGAACTATCCTGGTAGCCTGATATATTTGATTTAGAAGAGAGAACCTGTCGGTTAGTTACTTGTTTAAGCACAGGGATCAATCTAACTGTGATGTCAGTCTCCATGTAACAATGACTGCTATTGAGCAAAGCTGATGAACAAAATCCTAGAATCAGTAGGGATTGGAAGGGATCTCGAAAGATCATCCAGTCCAA
>VZRI01004492.1:55757-76144 GCA_013397515.1 Upupa epops
CTCCATCCTCCTGACACCCACCCCTCACATATTGATAGACTTGAATGAGGTGACCCCTCAGCCTCCTCTTCTCCAAGCTCAAGAGACCCAGCTCCCTCAGCCTTTCCTCATCAGGGAGGTTTGATACTATTTGGGGTAGCAACTTGTTGCCACAAATTGCAGCCAAAAATCATGTTGGATTATTTAGGTTTACAAGAGCCATTTACAATGAAATGGTCATGGTGCCTCTTTAGTATCAAATATTTACTAGACGGATTTGGGTATGAAAAGGCAATAGCTCTTCAGAAAAAAAACTTCAGAACAAAAATCTACTGGGACTTCAGACAAGACAACGAGTCACGCTGACACAGACATACTACTGATTACTTTTTGCAGGTTAGAGTTTTCCCTTTTCTGAAAAGCCAAGGAGGAAATCGCCGCGAGGATGTTACAAGCTGTCATACTTACACAGTTTTATGGTTTGAATACTTTATTACCAGAGCATTTTTAGAAGAATGACAAGAACATTTGTAATTAAACTTCACAGAACATCTTTTCACTCAGGCTGCACCTTAGCGGCAGTAAAAATGCAGCTGTTTCCACCTCTAATCTTCAGCTTCAGCCGCTAGACCACAGCTCCCAGAGCTAGCCCAGATTTGGCACTGTGATCCCCCCGACAAGCAGTCACAAACAGTGCAACCTATTATTTTCCAGTCTGTTAAAGCTTCTTTGTGAAGATGAATGAACAACATGTGCAAACTGCCCCAGCCAAGGGACACAGAGCCAACATGAACAATGTGCACGCTCCTAATATAAATGGAAGTGTCTGGGGATTACACCAGCGCTCAGATCCGCGGCTCGAATGTCTCCTGGATTTAGTGCAGCAAGACCAGTCAAGGATTAAACAATGTGTTGCCAAGGGAATAGCCAACTTGTCCTGGAGGAACCACTGAGAATCAGAGCAACCAGCGTGTGGAAGAACTGGAAAGATAAATGGAAAGACTCGAAGTACAAACTGTACTCAGAAAAAATACGTTTCATCCTAACACCACAAACAGGAACTGTTCTGATGTTACCCAGCAAAGATCTGACCGTCTAACTGCAATATTTGCTGCAGCATTCTGCTTCCTCCCACAACAAGAATAAAACCTTGAGTTAATTCACTAAAACATACAACCAGAGTAGGAATCCTTTACGGATAATTGACCTGTTTAGAGTAAGAACTAACGAAAGCTGCCTCTGAGACACTGAAGCAGTTCCAACGTTGTCACAAACAGAGCTTTCTGTGTAATAACTTCTTTCACTCACCCCTTAAAACAACCTTGTGCTAAACTAGAAGCAGAAAAGCTACAGCACCCACTGAGAAATCAGCACCTTGGCTCCAAACAAGGGTTCAGATAAGATGCCTTGGAAATTTCAGCTCTCTTCAGAAGCCCTAACTACTGAAAAAAGAGCTGCTTCTCCCCCTCTACTCTGCTCTGATGAGACTGCATCTGGAGTCTTGTGTCCAGTTCTGGGCCACTCAGTTCCAGAAGGACACAGAGCTGCTGGAGGGTGTCCAGCGTAGAGCAACAAAGGTGATGAAGGAAGGAGAACAGCTCCCTGATGAGGAAAGGCTGAGGGAGCTGGGTCTCTTGAGCTTGGAGAAGAGGAGGCTGAGGGGGGACCTCATTCATGTCTATAAAAATGCTTTGGCTGTGTTCCTGTGTGACTTGGTCTGGGTGATGCTGCTGTGACAGGGGGATTGGACTGGATGATCTTTTGAGGTCCCTTCCCAGCCCTAACGATTCTATAATTTATGTATTTTACATCCAGATTTTGAGCATTAGATTAAAAAATCCCACTCCTCTTTGCCTTCCCCTAAGTTAGCAGATAGCCAAAACATTTCCAAACAGAGTGCAGAACACCTTGCAAATACCTGGCAGCTACCAAGTGTCCAGTGCTTACCTGAGCGCTACCCAGTCAGTCTGCTTAATGATGTGGGCTGTGGTCTTTTTTGCTTGTTGTAGGTCTGAAGGAGTGGACAGGAGGTAAATCACCTTTATTGCTATGGTTTGGAAATCCTCAGCTGTGTCCTACGGAGTCCTTTTCCACCTGTGGAAGCATTTGAAGATTCTTCCTGATTTCTAAATTATTTACTGTTAAAAGCTTCAGAAATTCTAATTAAAAGGAAAGTTACAGAGCCCCTACTGAGAACTCTGTTTACTTCCAAGGGCAGAGGCATAGAAACATTACGTTCTACAGGCAAGTTGGAAACCTTTGGTTCATCTTGATGTGTTTAGTAGTGCTGATGTTTACAATCCACTGACTGGCACATGCCTAGAACCTAGAAAAGCACGGGAATCATTCACAGCAATTCAGAGAAGAGTACTTTGTTCACAGACTTCAGGTTAAAACATACGAACCCTTTAAAACATACCCAAACCTTTCAAGATGAATCATAGAACCCTTAGGGATCAGAAGGAACCTTGGAAGATCATCCAGTCCAATACCCCTGCCACAGCAGGATCAACTAGACAGAGTCACTCGAGTTTTTTAGTGAAGAAGATTGAGTTTGGAGGCAATAACCTCCAGGCTTTGGTTTTGTACAAAGCTGTGTAATGTAATCCGAGGGAATGGAGAAGAACAGAACAAAAAGAACACAAGAAACATTTTAAATACGAGGTTTGAGTTCCAGAGCCGCAGGAAATCTGAATCTGCATCTTCCCTGTCCCAGCTGAGATTTCAGATTGTATAAATTTCCTCTCTCTTAACTTCATTACGGCTGTTTGAGAAAGGAATTAAGTCCTCAGGGAAAATACTGTTTTCTTTCAGCCTAAATTAACTTATTTGCAATGACAGAAACCCCTGCACTTTTTCTCCCTCCTGTTATTCATACTGTTCTCCTTTCTCTACAGTCTTCTTAAAGCTCTCTCTAGATCTGGCATTTGATGGGTGCTTCAGAAACTTCCCATATAACTGGCTTCATACCCAGCTTAGCTTCATTGCTCTGAGGACTGCCTTGTAGGGAGGATCCCCATCTACAGCTGTAGTTCTTGTCCCCGCAGGATTTTCAGACTGTGAGCCCTCTAATTTGCCACCAATATTAAAGCAGAACATAACTTGTGAGGTTGCAGTGAGTGTCTGACAATATCTTCACGTGCTGCTGCAGGAGACTCTGTTTTCACACTCATGACGTGATTCAGGCTCCACAGCTTCCAGCACCGGTACATCCACACCACCATGAGGACCAGCAAAAGCATAGCTGGCTATTGAAAGCCAACATCAGGCCTCCAGTAGCCCAGAAGCTCCATTGCAAAAGCTAATCTTGCCTGTATCGCTGGAAAACCTTGAGCTGGCTGAACCTCGTTGGTTTGTAGGGAGTGCTTCCGAGTGGCTGGGGGTGGATGCAACCAGTACTCATTGGAAGGATCAGGATTTTCCTTTGATTGCAAACCCAGCTGAGAAAGAACTTTTCTAAGACAAAACCAGGGGAATTTCACCAACCCAAACCCACTCTGACAGCAGCCAATACAGGCTTTTCCAGAGGATGCTAGAAGAAACTCCACTGGGTCAGCATGAGACGAGGTGAGAAATACAATGGGAAAATTGATAGTAAACCATGTTTTATGGTAGAATTTTCACAGCTTGATAAACGACCAGAAGAAGATAGGGCTTTTCTTCACATTCTGTCAACAGAATATTTCGTTGTCTCCAAGCTATCATCAAGGGATAGAAGAAATAGCTCACTATCACTGGAAAGATCTGCAGAACCCTGTGTGCTGCATTTGACAGTCAGAATTATTCTAGGACAAATGATAACATTCCAAAATTGAACTTAAGGTTCCTGTGGGATGCGGGTCTCCCTCTTTTTTTGCCTTCCAAGGCAAAGGTTAGCTTAGCTCACAAACGTTGTGGTGCTAATGTTTCCTGCTAAAGGCTCCGGAGGACAGCTGGTGGCATAGCGCCCTACAAATCATAGAATCCTTAGGGATTGGAAGGGACCTTGAAAGATCATCATCCAGTCCAATCCCCCTGCCACAGCAGGATCACCCAGACCAAGTTGCCAAGCCAGGCTCTCTGAAGTCTAAAGTGGAAAAGATTTCTGTGCAGCTGATGGATTTAATTTCACTTTGTATTTAGCATCCTCTATTACATGAATAGAGGAAACACAGCAGGCTCATTTGTCATCTGAATGAGACCCGGTTCTTCCTTTAGTTGAGACAATTGAAGTTGATATTTGATTTATAAAAAAAACAACAGCCATTTTTATTTCTCTGTTTTTCTAATTTGAGAAGCTATTTGTTCGCAGCAACATTTGACCAGAATAATATGTGACAAAGAAACTATTCCAGATCCTAATAAACTCTCTTACAGCAAGCAACTGTATGATGAAATTAAATTGTCTACAAATGCAAAACAAAGGCAGAACGTTCTCTTGTTTATTAGAGAAAAATATGATAAAACAAGCAAGAGGTTTAAGAGTTGTCTGCACAGCAATCTGTAAAAGTTTTTATGCAAAACACTAAAATTTTGCATTGGATTACTGTAGCCACAGAAGAAAAATACTGAGCTACAAGGTATTTTCCACTTGTGCCACGGTTGGTTCTTCAGAAGTGAAAGCTTTTATTGTAGCAAAGATGGGTCTCTAGCACAGAATCAGAAGGGACCTTGAAAGGTCATCCAGTCCAATCCCTCTGCCACAGCAGCATCACCCAGACCAAGTCGCACAGGAACACAGCCAGGTGGGTCTGGAACATCTCCAGAGAAGGAGACTCCACAACCCCCCTGGGCAGCCTGTGTCAGTGCTCCGGGACCCTCCCTGGGAAGAAGTTCCTTCTGATATTGATATTTATGTCCTGATGAGGAAGCACCAATACTGAAGAGGCTACTAGAATTTCTCATTTAATTTAAATAATGCATTTTAAAATCAGGAAGAAAAATTACTTAGGAATTGAGTAAAATAATCCTATCTTCATCAAAAAAAACCCCCAGAACAATGTTTCACTGACTATTGCTTGCAAAAAGATCTGTCAAGTAGATCAGAAAAATGAAGTACTACCTGCCTATGGTAACACCAATACTTCTGTAATTACTGGAGAAACAAGAAACAAGGCAAATTAATTAGGTAGTTGATGGAATGCAACCTTCCAAGTAATAATTGATACACTATCGCCACCATCACAGCTAATTCACATGACAAACCTGATAGCAGACACCTTCGAAGGCGGTTAAAAATCATTACTAATCACCTCAGTCTGCACCACGGCAAATAGGATGAATAAACCACTATTTGTAGAGCATTTAGTATCGTTGTTTTTCATAATTCTGTGAATGAGATATTAATGGCTGTCACAATTAAGAGTGAAATGCCTCTGGAAAGAAGAAAGGACTGTATGTTCCTAACACAACACAAGATTCAGCTGGGTAGTGTTGCTGACCCCCCAGCAGACTGTGCTGCCATCCAGTGAGACCTGGACAGGCTGGAGACCTGGGCAGAGAGAAGTGGAATGAGGGACAAGAAGAGTAAGTGTAGAGTCTTGCAACTGGGCAAGAACAACCCCAGGGACCAGGACAGGATGGGGACTGACCTGTTGGAGAGCAGGGGAGGAGAAAGGGACCTGGGGGTCCTAGTGGCCAGCAGGGTGACTCTGAGCCAGCAATGTGCTCTTGTGGCCAAGAGGGCCAACAGCATCCCGGGGGGGATCAGAAGCGGGAGTAGCAGATCAAGGAAGGTTCTTTTCCCCCATCTTCTCTTCACTAGTGAGGCCGCATCTGGAGTATTGTGTCCAGTTCTGGGCCCCTCAGTTCCAGAAGGACACAGAGCTGCTGGAGGGTGTCCAGCATAGAGCAACCAAGATGATGAAGGAAGTAGAACAGCTCCCTGATGAGGAAAGGCTGAGGGAGCTAGGTTTCTTGAGCTTGGAGAAGAGGAGGCTGAGGGGGGACCTAATTCATGTCTATAAAGATGTGAGGGGTGGGTGCCAGGAGGATGGAGCCAGGCTCTTCACAAGGTCATCTGGTGAGAGGACAAGAGGCAATGGGTGCCAGCTGGAACAGAGGAGGTTCCATTGAAGTATTAGAAGGAACTTCTTCCCAGGGAGGGTACCAGAACATTAGAACAGGCTGCCCGGGGGGTTGTGGAGTCTCCTTCTCTGGAGATGTTCCAGACCCACCTGGCTGTGTTCCTGTGCGACTTGGTCTGGGTGATCCTGCTGCGTCAGGGGGACTGGACTGGACTGGATGAACTTTAGAAGTCCCTTCCAATCTCTAATGATTCTATGATTCATAAGTGCAAAACCTATGGAGTCTACAGATACAACAGGATGATGGATTTTTTATTCTAAAGTGGAAAAGAATGAATGAGATACCAACAGGACTTCCATGCCCCGGACAGACATTAGCCCAATTTTAATGGGCATTTGAATAATTTTATGCTCAGCGCTTTGCATTTTCCTCTTTTGAGTTGATTATAAGCACTAAATTAATCACATTATAATGACTTCAAGTGGGGTAAAATTATCACTCCCTTCCCAGGAGGGAAGCTGCTTTAGCAATGTATTTTTTTCCCCCCTTTCACAATCATCCTGAGGAGTTCCTACAGCCACGGAAAGGGCAGTAGCTTTTAAGAAGTCAGGAAAGGCAAAAAAACCACATTCGTTAGTTATCCTTAAGAGGGGGCAAAGCCTGACATTTTAAAAGGTTAAGTTCAGCAAATTAATTGGCAGCGCCAGATGGAGGAATCAGTCTGATTGAACAGAAAGCAGGGGTGTTTTGCAGGGCATGGATGCGTTTTGGAACACTTTTCCACTGGCCCTGCTAGATGCGCTGAGACATAAAAAGCCTCTCTTCTGTCAGGTGAAGGGAGAAAGGAAACGTGTCGGAATTCTATCAACTTCTTAGCATGTAGGAATATCTGGAGGAACAAGAAGCAGGACAGCTATAACTTTGGTTTTGAACAAATGTTATAGGAGCTTTAATATAGAGAGAGGAAAGCGTTCTGGACTTTCTAAAGATGACAGAGACAATTTTATATCTCATTTGGGCACAGCAAGGCTCAGTGGTATACCTCCCGGGTTTTACAACATCACCTCCACTAACCCTGTTTTCTCTGCCTCTTAGGTCACATTTGTTCAAGCAATTTGCCAAACCTGAGTGAAAGGCAACAAAGAGTACCATTCTCATCATTATATGAGAGAGTGTGTATGGTTAATAGTTTATAAATGAGGGGTGACCTCGTGAATGTCTATAAATCTGTGAGGGGTGGGTGCCAGGAGGATGGAGCCAGGCTCTGCTCAAGGGCATCTGGTGATAGGACAAGGGGCACTGGGTGCCAGCTGGAACAGAGGAGGTTCCCTATCAATCTCAGCAGGAACTTCTTCCCAGGGAGGGTAACAGAGCACTGGACCAGGCTGCCCAGGGGGGTTGTGGAGTCTCCTTCTCTGGAGCTCTGCTCTGTGTGTCTCCTGCTGACTCCAAACTGACCAAAGCCACACGTTCTGCTACTGTACATACAGAGTACAAAGAAAGGGGAGATATTTAGATAATTNTTGCTACAGAACTTACACATACATACGGAGTACAAGGAAAGGGGAGATATTTAGATAATTAGACCAAGGAAGATAGGGGGAGATAATTAGACTTCAGGGTGGTACCTCCCTCTAGCATCGTTGATCTGATATATTTCACACTAAATACAACAGTACATCCATACAAATACTTGGAACTAGAGAAAGCAAAGCTGTTTTCATTAGTTATTAAGCATAAATAAAATACAGAAGGAACTGAAAAATGTGGCAGTGGGGTAACTGTGCTCTGGCTGCAGCCTCATAGCTTTCAGAGTTAGCCAGAAGAAACCTTCTACTGTATTTTCCTCTTGACACATCAGTGGACCCTCAATCTAAGGGTTCACATTATTTTTGCTCGGGTTTTTTGTCTTTCTCTCTCTTGGCTGAACCCTTCTGCTAGAGTATGGAAACTTGGTGGCATAAAACTTCAAACAACAGAGCTGACTTCTCCTCCTCTTTAGCTCTTTGCCAATTTAAGAATGAACCACAGCTTTGATTGCTTACCACGTGTTTAAATCACGCTCACTGGACTCTTACCATGTGTATAAATCACACTCCCTGGACCACAACCGACCCTATTGGGACTGAGTCAAGGTGAAGAGCTTCTATCCTGTCAACTGGCCACAGGGGACCTGGACTTTGTTAACTGCAGTCTGCTGAGGGTAGCTCTCAGCATCTTGTCCACCTGTGGTCTCAGTGCAGCTCTTAGAGTAATTGCTATATCCTTTCTATCCAAAAGCAGCAGTGCTCTCAGCCATTTCCATGCAATCCAGCAGTGGCAGTCACATGTAAGTGGATACCATCATTTTTTACTCATGTCATATTCCAGCAAACCCACTCTTTGTGTTATATGACAGGAAGGCTTTAGCTCTGGGAAGTCATGGGAAGGCTGAGCAGTGGCTCCCAGAGAAAGGATGAATTCCTAAAGACATTTGCTGCAGCTCTCTGGTTTCCCCCAGATTTGCATTTTTGGTTTGGATAATTCTGGTGATAGTCTGTTTAATTTCTTTGCTGAGCAAATATCCTTGGGGGAAGCACACCTCTGACCTGGGAAGCACAAAATTCTCTAGGTGTTGCATATTGATAAGGACTTATTTCTTTCACTATGGAAAACTTCTGAATTGAATAACACTTCATGCTGAAAATGAATGACAGCAGTACTGGTAACTCTCCCCCTCCTCATATAAAGCTGTTCAAAAGGGGAAAATGCCGTCTTCTCTGTGTTAGGGGTAGACTCTACATTCCTATCCTGGAAGACATTATTGAAGTTGGTGGAGTTCTAGTTGCACAAACAACATTCAGGATGAATGTAGGATCATTTCCCTTAAAATGAGTCCTATGCTCAGAGTCTCAGTCTCAAATACTCTTGTAGAATCATTAGGGATTGGAAGGGACCTCAAAAGATCATCCAGTCCAATCCCCCTGCCACAGCAAATCATCCCAAAGGAAATAATCTACTTGATTTTTGCCCTTTTAACATCTTTGGTGATTTCCACTGATTAAGTTCAATGACCTTGGGCTCCAATTCCACCTCTATCTTTGACCTCCTGTCAAAAGACAGCACAGCTTTGAGCCAGCCTGCACATGACCTAAGAAGAAAGAAGAATCACTCCATTGCCAAATGCTGCTGCTTCAAACGACAATGAAATCACAGCTGTTAAAATAAAACACGTTATGCAGAGTTATTTCTGAATGATGTCCCCATGGTTATCGTTAAGGAACAAATTCTTCAGCCTCATTTACCGATTCCCCGAGCCTGGTAACTTTGCCTTTCACCAATGACATGGTGAACTGAAAACTCCCTGTTACAAAGAGATTAAAAGTAGAGGTGCCCCTTGAAAACACAGTTTAAAAAATCCTTTAAATGTCTTTGAGCCACTCAGTAGCCATCCGCACTCTGCAAGGGAGCCAAATGGTCAGAGGTGTAGGTATGCACACGGTAGGTAGGAGATGAGACACTCTGGAAGCTGTCGAACAGAGAATTTTCACAGCAGACCAGCACAAACCTATTTAGCAGAGGGTTTGCTGTCCCTGGGAAGTGTCAAAATAAATTTGAGAAAGTTCCACAGTTTTCCTGCTCTGTGGTTTTCTTGTTCTCCTTTCTTCCCCTGGTATGTGGCGTGGCAGGAAAAGTACCCTTCTATTATGCTGCAAGGAATTAGCTGAAAGGACTTGACCAAACCAAAGTTTGCTGACTGCCGTCTTTTACCCCCATGATCTTATAAAGGGTGATTCAGAAGAGCAACAAAACAGCAGCAATGAGTAAAATTTCCATTAGGGAGCTAATCCTCCATGGAGCAGTGTGTTGGACTGTAATGTATAAAAGAGTCATTGATGTGTCTTTAGTTTTGATGATAAACACTACAGGGAAGTCAAAACAACAATCGGATGGGATGCCTCAGAAGCAGCAGCTTGCTGAAGTCTCAATGCATAGAAGCTTTTGAAGGGTCACTGATAACCAGAGGTTACAGTCCTGTTGCACAGAGCACAGGGGTGCAGTTACAGAATCATTAGGGATGGTAAAGGACCTCAAACGATCATCCAGTCCAATCCCCCTGCCACA
This sequence comes from Upupa epops, assembly GCA_013397515.1. NCBI lineage: Eukaryota > Metazoa > Chordata > Aves > Bucerotiformes > Upupidae > Upupa > Upupa epops. The sequence continues at coordinate 65,847 of VZRI01004492.1, forward strand.
GCAGCATCACCTAGACCAAGTCACACAGGAACACAGCCAGGCGGGCCTGGAACGTCTCCAGAGAAAGCGACTCCACACTCCCCCTGAGCAGCCTGTTTGAAAGCTCTGTTACCATTCCTGCTGATATTGATAGGGAACCTCCTCTGTTCCAGCTTGCACCCACTGCCCCTTGTCCTGTCCTCAGATGCCCTTGAGCAGAGCCTGGCTCCATCCTCCTGACACCCACCCCTCACATATTTATAGCCATTAATGAGGTCCCCCCTCAGCCTCCTCTTCTCCAAGCTCAAGAGACCCAGCTCCCTCAGCCTTTCCTCATCAGGGAGCTGCTCTACTTTCATCATCTTTGTTGCTCCACGCTGGACACCCTCCAGCAGCTCTGTGCCCTTCTTGAACTGAATTCATTCCCTGCATTAAGAGAAAAGCCTAAAAACCCAGGTGGTAACAGGTAGTAAATGGTGCCTTTGCTCTGATATCCACTAAGTTCCCATAATGTCTTTCTCAGGGTCCAGTAATAGTTGTTTTGAATTCATTCCCAGCAGGATCAGCTATTGGGGAAGTCAATAAAATATCCAAAACACATTCAGTTTGGAACTGCTTTCGCAGAGCATTTTTCTCTGCCAGAGAGTCAGGTTAACCACTGCGACACCAATCTTGCAAGCATGCCTCTGCCAAAATCCCAATCCCTAGAAGCCAAATGCTTCCAGAAGTAGCATTCTTCTCTACAAGTATTGCCTTAACCCATAACCTTAAACCATCAGACGATGGGGTTTGGACTTGCAGCACTGATATTGGTGAGAAGGCGGACAGGGAAGTAAAGGTAAGGCGATGGAGAAGGTTCCAATACTACTGTATACGGGTGTTGATGCTCTAACAAAAGGACCCTTAGAATGCTGCTAGTTGAGCACGAATGAAAAGTGCTTGTTTGGAAAGTGGAAAGAAGCAAATGAACTCCAAAACATGCAATCTTGAGCTTTTAAAATAGTATCACCACTATTTCACAGGGCTTTTTCTTTAAAAAATGAACTATCTCCAAGTAGTGTCTGTGATAAAGGCACACGGAGATACACAGCAGTCAACCCAGCCTACCAAGACTCCACAGTGATGAGCAGAAAGATCTCTGGTCTGGTGAAAGGTCCTACAGATCTGGAGCTTTTCTTTCCTGCTCAAAGGCCCTCTGACACCCAGCTGAATTAATTGCCTGGAGTCTGATCTGCTACCCCCGCTTCTGATCCCCCCTGGGATGCTGTTGGCCCTCTTGGCCACAAGAGCACATTGCTGGCTCAGAGTCATCCTGCTGGCCACTAGGACCCCCAGGTCCCTTTCTCCTCCCCTGCTCTCCAACAGGTCAGTCCCCACCCTCTCCTGGTCCCTGGGGTTGTTCTTGCCCGGCTGCCAGCCTCTCCCCTGACCCTTGTTGTCCCTCACTCCATTTCTCTCTTCCCAGCTCTCCAGGTCTTGCTGAATGCTGGGGAGTAATGAGACCTTTGCCACCATCTGTTGTGGGACTCGAGCATCACACTGTTGCTCCTTTCTCTGGGGTAAGGAAAAGCAGAGGGGCAATATTGGAGAAGCCAGAGCAGAGGCAGGAGGTGTGATTTATCCTGCCTCAGTGTGAGACTACCAGAAAAGGATGTATTTTTTATAACCTGGTGTCACAACCAGGTTTGTAACCACATAAACAAAACGCACAGCAGCCATGCCAGCAGTGATCATAAATACAAGCTTAGCAGAGAGGCTGTAATAACTTGCACATCATCATACAAGAACAAATTCTTGTCACACTCTTGTAGGTGGGGGAAAAAAATACGCTCTCTCAAATGTTTCACATGAAAATTCAATGCTCCCATTACCAGAGAGTGCAGTTCTCACAGGACAAATAAGACTGCAGTCTGGAAACTCTTTTAATAAATCAAAACTACATTCACTGCTGTCTGTGTTCTCTTTAAAGGCTGATTTTGACTCTGGCTCAGGGTTCTGGAGAGCAGAGGTGTCAGTGAACATGTGCATGTATTCTCTCTTCTTTCTCTGCCTCGCTTTTTAAACGCAATAGACAGAAAATAAGTAGCCCTTGCCCACAGCAGTTCCCAGTCCCAGAGGATCCACAAAGCTCCTTCTAATCCCTAATTTTGCTAATAAATGTAAAATAAAGAATAATGGAAAGCCCATCCTTTACATCCATCATGGGAACTGGGCTTGGTTCTCTCTTCTAGCCCAGTGTTTTCAGGGACACAAGCACAGCAGTCCTTCTGACTGCCCAACCCTCTGTTTTCTTGGGGGATCCCTAATGACTCTGGGATTCTATGAAATTGCATCCATGTGCCCTGTACAACAGGGCTGTAAGCTTTGGTTGCCTGTGACTGTTCAACAGCTTCTATACATAGAGACTTCAGCAAACGGCTGCTTTTCAGGCATCTCATCCACTTGTTGTATCTCTGAAATGACTCCTCAGACAGACCTTCCAGAATCATAGAATCATTAGGGATNATTGATAGACTTGCATGAGGTCCCCCCTCAGCCTCCTCTTCTCCAAGCTCAAGAGACCCAGCTCCCTCAGCCTTCCCTCATCAGGGAGATGATCTTCCTTCATCACCCCTTTACATTGCTGCAGAAAGCAGATAGTTGTGCTTTCACCCTCAACTTTCATACCTGCTAATCTACACCTCTCATGCTACAAATCATCCCTTTTCACTTTCTGTCTGCTAAGAATGAGTGAGAACTGATATTTTCATCACAGCCTCTGAATTAGGGAGGCTCAAGAACATAGGACTAGAAAAACCTGATCCAAATGTGGCTGTTCTGCACCCTCATGCCTCAGCACGTGATGACCTTTTGAGGTCTCCATGGCAAAGCCCCGTCAGATGCATCACTGCTGCCCTTCAGACGGGAGCCTTGACCTCAGTCCTGCTGAGAGGAACACATGTAAGCAGTTCCTCCTTTCCCTTTAGGATCCTCCATCAGCAATTACTTGCCATGGAAAGGTGTTTAAGATCTTCCCAGCTCTGTATCTTTATCATTCCATTCTTTCACATCTCGCTTCTGTCGAATCTATACCTCACTTTTATAAAGCTGTCTAAGGAATTCTATTTTCCCAAGTTGTTGGAATCAAGTAGGGAATGTGCTGCTCTTCTCTGCTTTTGCCTACTGCCAGCACTTGAGACAGTAAGCATTTATTCAACCTTGTATTTCTGATTGTTCACTCCATCTATTTAGCCCTCCTCTTTTCTCTGGGTATCCAGGGAGTCAGGGCTACAGGCTTCTGAAGGCAGTTCAGATGGTTATCTGCAATTTCTCTTTGTAGTGCTCTCGGAGGTCAAATCCATTACTGCATGTGCTCAGAGTGACTTTCCACACTTAACTCTGCCGGGCGTACAGTGACACACTCAGCGGTTCACCTCGGAATCTGTTACCCACAGACACAGCAGATGTTAGATTTGATTTAGAAAAAGAACCTGTTTCCTGCCTCTGCATCACCTTAAAATGTCCCGTGAACCAAGCGACAGCGTTGATGACAGACGATAAACGATGATACTACAGGCTGATCAGTACCACCCCACCCAAAGTTAAATGCATCCACAAAAATTACCTTCCCAGAACACAGTGCAGCCACAGCCGGGAAGCCACTGGCTGTCCCAAGGAGCTTAGAGATTGCCTTTCCCTTCTGTCACATCACATCAACCGGGAAAGAAATGTCCATCAGCAGATAGAATCCTAGAATCATTAGGGATAGGAAGGTACCTGGGAAGATCATCCAGTCCAATCCCCCTGCTACAGCAGGATCACCCAGACCAAGTCACACAGGAACACAGCCAGGAGGGTCTGGAACGTCTGCAGAGAAGGAGACTCCACAACCCCCCTGGGCAGCCTGTGCCAGTGCTCCAGGACCCTCCCTGGGAAGAAGTACCTGCTGATATTGATAGGGAACCTCCTCTGTTCCAGCTGGCACCCATTGCCCCTTGTCCTATCACCAGCTGACCTTGAGAAGAGCCTGGCTCCATCCTCCTGACACCCACCCCTCCCATATTTATATTTATAGAGCTCCTTAAATATTTGCAGCTGATTTGTAATGGAAATCACAGAGCTGAGTTAACACTAATTTCTTGTGCCCCACAGCCGTGGGTAAAGCGGTGTACCCAAGGCTTTTCCTGTTAACACAGGAATAGATTTAGAATCCATCACACACATCCTGATGCTGAACCTGCTCTCAGATCCCCGTGACTGCCATTCCGTTTGCAGACTGGAGGCAGGGAGCTCCTCACACAATTTCCAGAGGTGTTTTCTTTTTTCATGATGTAATTAAGATGGAGATGATTGTAGTCATTAGGACAAAGAGAGCGAAGGAATAGCAACCCTTCCCGTGTAATGTTCTAAATTTGCATTCCCACATTTCCCAGTGTTTCAGGACAGCAAGGAGACAGAGACAGCCCTTAGAAGAACCGACTGAAAACAGCTCGCTGTCACTCCAACAACACCCACATCCAGCTCTCCTGACAATTTAAAAGAGCAGAAGTGGAGGGGGTGGAGGGAAGGGGCAGAAGGTGGGGGTGGAGGACAGGTTGAGAAGGCCTCCATACTACACAAGGGTCTCTTGCTATGGCTGTAACATCTGAATTTCAGGAACAGAACAGACTACCCATGATTTCCAGGGATGCTCTTGTGCTACAGACACCCTATCTCTCCCTGCTTCTCTAGCCTTGACTTGTAGTCACTTCCCAGGGAGGGTCCCAGAGCACTGGAACAGGATGCCCAGGGGGGTTGTGGAGTCTCCTTCTCTGGAGATGTTCCAGACCCCTCTGGCTGTGTTCCCGTGTGACTTGGTCTGGGTGATCCTGCTGTGGCAGGGGTGTTGGACTGGATGATCTTTCCAGGTCCCTTCCCATCCCTAATGATTCTATGATTAACCACAGATCAGTTGCTAAAACACAAGAGAGCTGATTCTAAGGAAAGGAAACAATAACGAGTGCCCACGACACCCCCTGTAGTGCATTGTGGTGATGGTCAGTTACAATTTCAAACCACCTCTAGGTTTCAGTGGCACTGCTGGACCCACCTTTGGGCTAAGCTGTGCTGTAATCTCCCTGAGCAGCGTGCTCCCTCACCCGTGGCTTTGTGGGCTCACGTTCACAGAGCCATTTGGTCTGCAAGCTTGCTGGATTATCTGTAAACACAGTGAAAGGAGACAGTTATTGTCTGAAACCCAGAGAGTACCCCTGCATGCTAATGAGTTACTGCTCACGATGGAAATGCCAGACCAAGGCTCCATCGCTGCCTTCAGAGAGAAGGTTATTTCCTTCTGCAATATTTCAAACACAAAATTACCGTGTGACTTCTCGCATCCATTAATAATTTACTTTCTAATAAATAACTAATCCTATATTTACTGCACCTCTATTTTAATCTCCTGTTGTGCTTTCCACAGGTTCTCTCCCTGCCCTAGAGGCTCTGCTCAGAGTTGTTATAATATTAGCTGTCTGAGGCTGCTGTACGCTTAGAGCTGGAGAAAAGCGAGGTGCCTGGACCAAGAAAAAGCTTTCATTTCCCTCCAAACACCCTCAAGTTGTTTATTTTGCTATTTTTGTTTGTATTTTACCTTAAAACGAAGGGGCTGCTAGGAGTAATAAAGAATCAAGCGATGACAGCATTAACTATAAAGCATCGAGCAGCTTTTTCCCCTTGAAATCTGCACTGCAACTGTGATAGAAGCCAACAGTGCCAGTGAAGTCAGGGCTAAGGCTGAAACAGGGATCTGATACTCCTGCTGTAGCTAGGACCTAGCACACAGGACACACGTCGGTAGGAACGGAGCTGTGGTTACAAGAACACAACCTATTGCACAGCTGCCTTCGGACTTCTGCAGTGCAGACCCGAAGACACCAAAGAGAAACCTTCTTCCTCTGCTGTGCTTTGAGGCTGATGGACCTTGGCAGGGATTGAGCGGTATCGTGAGACAGCTGTTTGCCCACCCATGTAAGATGAGATGAGTTTACTTTATTTCCATGATGGGATTCTCCTTTTTCATAACTAATGAGAGCCTGCAGCACAGGATAACTTTTGGCAGATGACTCAAACTGGTAGTGATGGGTGAGTTTCTGAGTTACAGTCTCTACCTTTTAAATACTGTGGGAATTAAAAGGACTGTGGCTCCTCTAGCTCCATTCATTCACAGCCTCAGAGGACTTCAGTTTGCCTTGCCAGTAAACACTATAGATGTGCCTGTGAGAGCAGTCTCTACCACCAAGACCCCATGTAGATTGGGGACAACGGAGAAGAGAAGCCACCTACTCCCCCACCCAGCTTCACACTTAAGGCACTAGGTGACTGGGTGTCCTGCTGTGGCAGAGGGATTGGACTGGATGATCTTTTGAGGTCCCTTCCAATCCCTAATGATTCTATAAAACACTCTTCAAACAACAAAAGTAGAAGTAGACTCTAAACGTGAACCATGTACTTCTGTTGCTAACATTTGTACTGTTGGAAATCCACCCCCAAGATGAGGTGTTGCCAGAAAGTGCATCCCATTTTAACTTCAACATCTTACCAGACCCATCTCTGTGCGGCAGCCAACTCCTAATGCAAGTTTCAGAAGGAGATAGCCAGACTTCACAGAAGCAATAGAATCAGGAGACTCAGACAGGTTTTGTTCTCATCTTCAAGCATCTTTTGCCCTCTCCAGCTCACCACTTGTCCTCCAGCACCACACCAAACCCTGCTTCTCACCCCAGCATGCAGATTTGCTAATAGCTTGGGCTCTTCCAGCCAGCACCTGCCCTGCTGCTCTTCTGAGTATAGTCATCAGCAGAGAATGCTCATGACTGCTAGTCACACGCTGACCGCTTCACAAGACACAGAGCCTGCAGGAGAAGCCACTGTGCCTTGTCATACAGCCCAAACCGTGCTGTTTACCATTCCCTCTCTGCAAAACAAGGAAAAGAATGAGGGGAGAGAGAGCTGGAAGCAGTTCCCATAAGTCATCTCCAATGGCTTCCATATGCCTAACCCATAGGACCCCTCTTCAGGCTACTCTTGTACACTGTCTAGAGCCACACAGCCTGACTGCTGAGTTCAGATTCCAGGGGAGAAAGCATTTCCACCAAAGAGCACCCAAGTTTTACTCCCACTGCTGTGAGAGGGGAAACCAAGGAAGCAGAACTGAACCCTGCTCCTGCGTACGGGATGGGGACCTCCTCCCCATGAGCGATGCCCTTTAAATGTTCTTGCCAACCCAAACCATTCTATACCTCTGTGCCTCTGTCACTTCCACACGGGCCCCTTTACAGTGCAAATTTGGGCACATAAATAGGCACTGAAGTCTGTGAAGAGTGAACGTTATTGAACCACGGGGCTGACAGCTCAAAGCAGTGATAATCTGTTGTGTAAATACATGCACAGGGACTTTTCCAGGTCCTCCTTCAGCGCTCTCAGCATGCAAATAGAGTGCTTCAACACCCAGCGTGAGATGATAATTTCTGATTCTTCCGTTTAGAGAATTCCCCAAAGGTGGCCCTGGGCCATCTATTTTCTGGAACAATGTCAGCAATATGCACATTATGTCTGTGAAGAACGATGCTGTTACTGAATCACAGGAACAAGAAAGCCATCTAACACACTCAGCCCCCAAAAAAGACAAGATTATTTTTACCAGCCAGAAATAAATCTCAAGCACAGTAACTTTATATATCCACTGCAAAGGCAGGCATTGTCTTTGATATGTAATAGCTGTGCAGATGGAGAAATCTCCTGCGTGTTTCTTACTGCTCCTCTGGAAAATGGGGCATGAGTTTCCCCCCAGCAGGGTTTGGTCACAGGCCGTCCTTACCTCCCTCTTCTTCCATGCTGTAGTGGCTGCACTCAGCAGATGCCTGTCCTGCTGCTCCACTGGGCAACCAAAACAAACCCTGGTACAAAAAGCCCACAAGGAGCCAGGAACCTCATTGCTTCTGTTCATCTGTTCTGGTGGTCAGCCTTTGGGAAGCAGAATAATGCCAGATACTCAGAACAGTGGCCCTAGGCTGCTCGTCTACTTCTGCTTCTTCATCAGTTAGAAAGGCAGCCTAATGAATTGACTTTATCGAATCCCTTCCTGGGTGCAGGGTGTTGATGCATCATCTAATGAAAACAGAAGTGAAGCCAGCACTTACAGAAAATGACAATATCAGGAATAGGCAGGGTGGTTTGTGTTATGTGTCACAGCTCATCACAGAGAGCATTAACATCTTTATTTCCTCCTACCTTGGGATACAGTCCTGCGCGTGTGTACTCACCTGTGTGTCCAGGAAAAGGGAGAAAGAGCAGATGCAGAGAAGGCAAACTGACACATAAGGTGTTCATTTGTATTTAATTACATATTCATTTATAAAGAATACTTCATTTCTATAGTGAAGTATGTGTAGTATATACAACCTATACTATATATACACATATAGAGCATATACACGATATATAATATAGCATATACATGATATATGGTATAGAAACAGAATCATTACGGATTAGAAGGGACCTCGAAAGATCATCTAGTCCAATCCCCCTGCCACAGCAGCATCACCTAGACCAAGTCACACAGGAACACAGCCAGGTGGGTCTGGAACTTCTCCAGAAAAGACGACTCCACAACTCCCCTGAGCAGCCTGGTCCAGTGCTCCGGTACCCTCCTTCAGAAAGAAGGTCCTTCTGATATTGAGATGGAACCTCCTCTGTTCCAGCTGGCAGCCATTGCCTCTCGTCCTATCACCAGGTGACCTTGAGAAGGGCCTGGCTCTAATCTCCTGACACCCACCCCTCACAGATTTATAGACATGAATGAGGTCTCCCTCAGCCTCCTCTTCTCCAAGCTCAAGAGACCCAGCTCCCTCAGCCTTTCCTCATCAGGGAGCTGTTCTACTTCCTTCATCCTCTTTGTTGCTCTACACTGGACACCCTCCAGCAGCTCTGTGTCCTTCTGGAACTGAGGGGCCCAGAACTGGACACAATACTCCAGGTGCAGCCTCACTAGTGCAGAGTAGAGTGGGAGAAGAACGTCTCTCAATCTGCTAACCACCCCCCTTCTGATCCCCCCCAGGATGCTGTTGGCCCTCTTGGCCAGAAGAGCACATTGCTGGCTCAGAGTCATCCTGCTGTCCACAAGGACCCCCAGGTCCCTGTCTCCTCCAGTGCTCTCCAACAGGTCAGTCCCCAACTTATACTGGTAGCTGGGGTTGTTCTTGCCACAGTGTACAGCATATACACTACATACAGTCTAGTGTCTATACTATATGCTTGCATGTGTGTGTGGTGTATACCATACCTCCTGTGTATAATCTACTTAATGCCTTAATATAGAGGGATATGTTTTTGAACACTATAGGTTGAAAAATCATTGTAAAACAGATACACACAGTCTTAAACCATTGTCCCCTACCCGGACAGCAGTGTGTGAAAGGCCTTAAAAAGGAAGGATTCGTTAGTGCTGTTTTACACGACATATTTATACGGGCTCGGCTTAAAAAACCCAAGAAGATCTTACAAATGATGATGCTGTAACGAGGTCAAGCTGCAATCGTGCAGAGGACTACGCTATAAATGAACTAATGAAAACTAATTTCCACAATTTCCTGCGGAGCATAGCTGGCCGAGTGGATCACCTTCCAAATGCAATAGAGAAAATTATCAGCAAAGGCTTTATTCCTTTCATACCCATCACAGAGCTAAAGACAAGGGTGCATGCTGCTCTGTAAAGATGTCAGAAGTCCATTTCACGGTGTTAATGATCTCTCAATGCCCACTTCATATTTAATCAGCCAGCTACTAACGTTTTCTCAAGAAAATAACCTCTGAGGTGTAACACGTCCTTATGCTCCTCTGCTGGGTGAATCCAGGATAAATGAGAGTAGTTTGAAAATCTAAACAATAAGACTACTGAAAGCTGAGCAAACACAGAACTGTTCAGAGGGGTCAAAGCAAACCTGGATCTTCACTGCCTGGAGTATTTGTGTTGTTTGCTCTGCTGCTGTTTTCACTTGTTATCCTGCTCAAGTCTTCTATAGACATGTGTGGTCTCCTTCTGAATTATCACACTAAGGAAACAGAGTCATCAGGGATGAAAAGGGACCTCAAAAGATCATCCAGTCCAATCCCCCTGCCACAGCAGGATCACCTAGACAATGTCACACAGGTACACAGCCAGGCGTTTTATTCTTTTTTATCAATCTACACAACTCCATAACTCACCCAGGCAGTCCCCCCACAGTGCCCCATCACCCTCCCTGGGAAGAAGTTACAGAATTGGTCAGGGTCAGAAGGGACCACAGGATCATCCAGTTCCA
>VZRI01004492.1:76173-95041 GCA_013397515.1 Upupa epops
TGCTCCATTCCCCCTAGTCCTGTCACTACCTGAGATCCTGAAAAGCCCTAAAAAGCCCCTCCACAGCCTTCTCTGATTCCCACAAGATCACATTCTCTAATTTTCAAGGGTTTTATTCTTTTTTATCAATCTATTTGTTTCCAAAAGTGAAATACTGCAAGCCTAGACTAAACCCACACCTGCCTCAGTAGACACAGTGCACACAGCTTCTCAGAGCTCTGCAGATTTATTCCCATATTGACCCGATTAGCATTTCTTCCATTTAACTTCCAAGCCCCTGCAAGCCAAGATGAAGTTAGCTCAACACCACAAAGCATCCGTGGGTACTTCACTCAAGTCCAGCCAACTCATTTAAGCGCTGACCTCAAAAAAGGCAGGAACCTCAGATTTCAGAGTGAAAAGACTTAAGAAATACACACTCTGCTTTTTAAAAGGAAGTGAATTTTCTTCACAGAAAGCACTTCAAGAATGAGATAAGACGGTCTCATAAAACCAAAGGTTTCTGATAATACAGGATTCTTATTCTCACTCAGTTCTCACAAACGCCGTAGCTCCGATACTGTTTTAATAGCAGTTCATGATGCTTTTCTCCCCCTTTTTCTTTCCCCTCCTTGAATCTGTTTCAAAAGATTTAATCTGTGAATTCTTTTTAAAGAGATTTGTGGAGATGGATGCCAATAGCAAGAGACTGCGTGTTTTATGGCTCTTGTGTTGTTAGATGCTGTCTTAGAGCAACATCTAGTGGCACTCTACCCGTGAGTGCCCTTGCTCTTGTGAGGCAGAGGACAGTTACACTAATAATTAACAGGTTCATACATGCTCTCGCTGTGTAGGATGGATGTGTGACCCCCTGTCAGTCCAGGCGACCACTTCCACACCTTTACAGTATATTCCTTGTATTCAGAGTCTGTACTCAGGCTGCCAAACTGATTCAGAACTACTGAGTATCTTACTTGCTTTTTGAAGCTGCACTTACATTTAAAACTCTACTTTTTTCTAAGTAAACTTCAGCATTCAAAAAGGAAGCTGTACATGGAGATCCCTCCTGAACACAGCACTCTGTCCCTCTATTTTTGTGGCTAGAAACTGTTAGTCCAGGATTCGGCACTGAATCCAGCAGTTAATTGTTTCTCTTTTCTGGAGTCTCCTTGATTTCAATTGGAATCAGTCCTATTCAACTATTCCACATTAAATCAATTTCAATTATGTGCTTGAGGAGCTGTGTTTATACCTTTAGCTCATTGTGGGAACGGTCTCTTTGAATTGCTTTTCAAACACACTCAGCACAAAAGCTACTCTAAGTTGTTCAGGTTTGGTTTATAGTCTCTGAAGAAGAGAGAGAATTGTCGTTTTAGACAGGTTCATGCGCTACTCAGGATCTAAAATCTGGGAGAATCTCATTGAAATAAAAAGAGCCAGAGAGCTAAAAAGTAAAGATAGAGTTTAAAAGTTGAATTTGCAATAATGAGTAAGGTTTGCCCTCTTAAGAGGTGATAAAAGCATTTAAAACTCATAGAGTCATTAATGATCAGAAGGGCCCTTGAAAGATCATCCAGTCCAATCCCCCTGCCACAGCAGGATCCCCTAGACCAAGTCACACAGGAACACAGCCAGGTGGGGCTGGAACATCTCCAGAGAAGGAGACTCCACAACCCCCCTGGGCAGCCCCTTCCAGTGCTCTGGTACCCTCCCTGGAAAGAAGTTCCTGCTGATATTGATAGGGAACCTCCTCTGTTCCAGCTGGCACCCAGTGCCCCTTGTCCTGTCACCAGATGCCCTTGAGAAGAGCCTGGCTCCATCCTCCTGACACCCACCCCTCACAGATTTAGAGACACGAACAAGGTCACCCTCATTGGGCGTCGGATTGACGTGCAGCTTACGTTTAGTTGCAAAGCAACACGATTTTATAGTTAAACCAAAAAATAGTCAAGTACATATGAAGAAAATAATTTGCAAGTGAAACAGTGATGCAAGAACAAAACCAGTACTGAGTTCAAGCAGATTTCTTGCCTCATGATAGAAATGGTGGCTGAAAACACTTGGGGTATTCATTCTTGCCTACAAGTCCCGTCCAGACTATTCTTAAGTGACAGGACTGCACTCCTGTTGCTTTCCAAGCCTCTTCATCTCAAGGAGAACCCCACAGACAACTTTTGAACATCATGTCCATGTGTTTACCACAAACCAAACAACCCATGACAGACAGACATCACTGCAGCTCGATGACTGAGAAACATGGGGCTGTGTCTGGGGGATAAAAACACAAAGTAGGGAAACGGTGCTACAGAAACCCCCCCAACAAACAGAAGACTCTAGAACTCCTAGGATGTCAAGTGAGCAGTGCAACCATAGACAATACGATGAGGCAAGGCTTAGCTTCACCAGTAAGCCCAGAATAAAGATGACATATATTTACTTTGCAAATGTATTCTAACAACCAGTGAGTAACATCTTTAAACCACAGTGTATTGTTAAAGCAATTAAGGTCTAAAATGGTCATCTCAGTGTCCTCTGCATCATTCTGGCATGTTAGGCCATCTCTGTGAGATCTTGGGAAAGGGTGACCGCCAGTCCCACTTCACACATGTATTCCAGCATGTTTTTAAGGACTGGCAGTACCTCTGCCCCATAACCAAAGAGGGTACTCATGCCACTGAGCTTTAGCCATCTAAGCTAGACAGCTCAAGCCATTAAGCTAAGCAGCTCATTTTCTCTAGGATCTTGCCAAGAGCCAAGAAGCAGGTTTTTCCCAGAGGTGGTTCAGACCTGGCAAATGAGCTCTCTGGGGAGCCTGACAATAGAAAGACTTGGGGTGACATCCACTGCCTAAGATCGGATGATGTGCACACTTCCTCAGATCTTTTCAAATTGATTCAGCTGCTCATCACCAGCCATTGCACTTGAACAACTTGAAGTTTAAAACTCGGTTTGGTTTGAAACATCTCCCTTTCCCCCTATCTGGACAAGAAAGGAGGATTTACTTCATATATTTAAATAGGATTCTTCTCTAACCCAAAGGCAGCTAAAAGGATTCTGCTGAATCCAAATATTCTCTCAAGTGTGGAAAGCTGTGTCGTAAAGGTGAATGTTACAGGAATTAATGAAAGTGTAAAAACTGATTTTATAACAGAAAATGATCTGAAACCTCCTGATGACCTCTCTGTAAAGCAGTAGGCTGAAGCCTTTCTCAGATGCAGCTCTATTTAAACACATACGGAGCGTATGCATCTTTGGGAGCTGAATTATTGGGATGGAGACATTTGTAGGAGGTTGTAAGAATATGGAGAAAGACAGTCTGAGAATACGTGACTGCTGAGCCAAATATATTACAATCCCTCCACCTTTTCAATAACTTACTGCAAGAGGGAACAGCTTTTAATCATTTGCAGGGTTTCCTGCCTGTTAGGATGCGTTGAACTGCCGCCTCACTGAGCCTTGGTGGCATCAGGAGAGGCTTAGATAGGCTCTCAAGAAAAATTTCATCACCAAAAGAGCTGCAAAGCACAGGAACAGGCTGCACAGGGAAGTCGGGGACTCCCTATCCCTGGACGTGTTTAAAGGACATGCAGATGTGGCACTTGGGGACACGGTTTAGTGGTGAACTTGGCGATTTGAGGTGAACAGATGGACTGAATTATCTTCACGTCCTCTCCAGCCTAAACAGTTTGATGATTCTGTGATCATTATTTGGCTTGATCTGGCTATTTGTGTTTAACAGACTCAGAAAGGCTAGCGTTCAGCATTTATAGAAATCCTAGTAAAGTAGTAGAAAGTGACATTGAAGAGGCTTGAAAGCCATCTACTCGGTTGGTGCTCTCATGGCGATGCTTTATAAAACGTGGAGTTTCATCAGCTCCTGAATTGAAAAGATTGATTTCCTTGTCATGTTGAATAGAGTCTAAAAGAAGTCTAAGGAACAATTGACCCTGAGCAGAGCTGCAGCAAAGTCTTCTGGGCATCAAGCAGAAGGCAGCTCGAGATTGCCAGGATAACTCAAATTGGTTTAGCTATGAAAAACACCAACGAGGCTCACTGAGGACTGAATGACTCGAGGGTTTTCACAATTAAGACTAAGAAAAGCTTCCTTAAAAGCTACGTTTGCATAAACACAGTCGAGTCCCCAATGGTATGTGCTTGGCAGAAAAATATCAATACAGATTTGGAGCTGTATTGTTTTCACTCTTGCTTTGACTTTTAAACACAGTTCTTCCAATTTAATCCACACTGGGATTCTTGCTGAATCACAGATATGAAAAAGTTAATCAGTGCTGGCATCTCAGGGCAGATGTGGATCCTTCCCAGCCCTCCCTTATGCACAGTCACATCTCGGTTGTGAGGCTGGTCACACAGCTCAGGTTTGACGCTGGTAGGGGGGGGGACCAGGGAATCCCTGAAGGACGCAGCACTCACCCACACAACACGCAGCAGGATTAAGCCGCTGCTGTCTCCTTGCACCTCTCTGCCCATGAACAAATCATTCCTAAAACTGAAGACCTGAGTGAAGCCTCAAATAATCACAACAGAAGGCTTCACAGACTGTTTCTGCCCAGTCACCTTCAGGCAGTTCCAAAGCATCTAACTCCTGGGCACACAGAGACTTCATCCTACGTATCTGTGTTAAATGCACTCAGGGGTCATACCAGGCATTTCACAGAATAGTTTTGGTTGGAAGAGACCTCTGAAATCAAGTCCCACCCTTCACCCAGCACCTCCAGGTCACCACAAAACCGTGTCCCTAAGCACTGTATCTACATATCTTTTAAGTACATGTAGGGATGGTGACTCCATCCGTTCAGTGGGCAGCCTGTTCAATGCTTTACAACCCTTTCTGCAAAGCAACTTTCCCTACTATCCAGCCCAAACCTCCTCCTGCATAACGTGAGGCCATTTCCTCTCATCCTAGTGCTTTTTACTTGGGAAAACTGAGCAACCTCCACCTTGCTACAAGCTCCTTTCACACAGCTGCAGAGAGAGGCAAGGGAGAAACAAGGGCTCCCCTCATTTTTGCAGCCTAAAAGAAATCTTTGAAAAGCAATTCCAAGGTTTTTAAAGTGATGAATGCTAGAAAGGGTAACTACAGCTCCCAGATGGCCTCCAGCCCCTCACAAATATTTTGAGGACCCTGGCTGTGGGTCTTGTGCCATACCTGGGACCAGCTCTGTGGGGCTGAGCACCTCGTGCCCTGCTATTCACCACATCACCCTGTCAACAGAGTCAGAGTGATACTGAAGCCAGAATCACCCAGCAGCTCTGGTGTGTCTAAACCACTCCTTCCTTTAGCAGAAGGAGAACAAGACGTTGCATGTGTCAGCAGATTTTTAACACGTAATTCGACTGACAAACAGGAGACACTGAAAACACGTGGGTGCTTTTGGGGTTTGTGAGATGGATACAGCAGTCACGGTGTTTGGAGAAACACCTCACACTGTGTTAACTGAGCACCACCAGTTAGACACATCACCTCTGCTAAGGCTTTCTTAGCAGAGAAGGAGCTGAACAGCTACTGTCCATGGGATATACTCCTCATGCTGATCTAAATTCACAAGAGAAGTAGACTCTGTGTAAACTGCATCGTTGCTGTAGTCTAATTTCCACCCAAAGGACCATCGGCTACGTGTGTACAAATACAGGTACCTGGGATGGACATGAAGCTGTGTTAATTCACACCGGTGTGTTGGATTGTGCCTGGCAATTAGTCGAGACGTGTCTCAGCTCTAAATCAATTCCCAAACAAAAAACGATCAGACTCTTCAATTAATTAAAAGAAAAATCAAAGAAATGACAGCACATGTGCTTGAAGAATCGCAAGCGACTGCATCCGCTAAGCTCAAATCAACAGAGAGCTAATAAGTAATCACATAATTACCCACAATGGACTCTTGAGAGACGAGAGGTGCACAGAGTATCTGTTACATTGCAGGTAAAACTAAACCTAGAGGCAGTGTAGGCTCCCTGCTGAATGAGGTGGGTGCCTAAAGACAGAGGATACAGACAGAGCACAGATACTGAACACCTTCTTTGCCTCAGTCTGTATTTCTGGGAGCTGTCCTGATATCAAAGCCCAGAATACTGATGCTTCAGAGGAAGTTCTGGGCCCCTCAGTTCCAGAAGGACACAGAGCTGCTGGAGGGTGTCCAGCATAGAGCAATGAAGATGATGAAGGAAGTAGAACAGCTCCCTGATGAGGAAAGGCTGAGGGAGCTGGGGCTCTTGAGCTTGGAGAAGAGGAGGCTGAGGGGGAACCTCATTCATGTCTCTAAATCTGTGAGGGGTGGGTGTCAGGAGGATGGAGCCAGGCCCTTCTCAAGGTCGTCTGGTGACAGGACAAGGGGCAATGGGTGCAAGCTGGAACAGAGGAGGTTCCCTATCAAGCTCAGCAGGAACTTCTTCTCAGTGAGGTTACCAGAGCATTGGAACCAGCTGCCCAGGGGGGTTGTGGAGTCTCCTTCTCTGGAGATGTTCCAGACCCACCTGGCTGTGTTCCTGTGAGACTTGNCTATTTTATCTCTTGCACAAAAGTAAGCTGACAATAACTTTGACATGGAAGTGGTGCTTCAGCACCCTTTGGATGTAGGGGTACAGGACAGGGAGTGTTGTTCTGTCCAAACGAATTCTATTAAATGCCAGAACTCAGCCATTTAGAAGAAACTTAAGAGTTTCACCCTAGGATTCCAGTCCAGTCTATGTAGAACAAAGGTAGAGCTCAATCTGAGGAAGAATAAACTGGAAAAGCTTTTAGGGAGCACCTGCTTTTAAACAAACTGCCTGCTCATTCAAGACTTCAATTTTACTCAGCCAGGTAACAGGAAATCATCAACTATATCAATATATTTAGGTCTCAAGTATTGGATGAAGATCAGGCTCCCATGTGAACGTCCTAGCCAATACAACAGCAAGGCAACAGGATTCTCTCTGAAGCATGGAGATAGCAAGGAGAAAAAGACACCTTCGCTTCCCAGCACCCCGCTGCCTGTGAAGATGGCTGTTGTGGTTAAGTATCTCCGCTTCTGAAAGCCCTAACAGAAGCGATCTCTTGAAATCTGGCAAACATGGCAGAGAATGAAATTAATTACGTACACATGTTCTCTTCTTCCTTCACTGATCGCTAACAGGCAACGGTTTTGGAGCACGAGATGATTTTCTGTTTCCATGGCAACGATAGCCACTCTCCTTTCCGTCACAAACCACGGGCTTCTGAGCGTATTTAAGCAAATTGGAATGCGAGTAACTCGGAACGATAAAGCCAAGTGCAGTAAATTTGCATCTACAGAAATATTTGTACTCGGTCTTGTGTCCACTGGCTTTGAAAATTCTCAGTGTCGGGGTATTTGTTTGTTGTGCTGACGGCGTTCCCGTTAAACGCTCCTGTTCACAATCATAACTCTGCTTAAATGTCTCCAATGTTGTTGACACTACCCTAAAATAATTGAAATAATTAAAGCAAGCAGAGGCACTGCACAGTGTCTTTCAGAATGGCAGAGCATCCTGCTGTCGCGCTTGAGGACTTAAGGCAACCAATGTATAACATAAGCAAGAACATGTGCTGGAATCATAGAATCCTTAGGGTTCGGAAGGGACCTCGAAAGATCATCCAGTCCAGTCCTCCTGCCACAGCAGGATCACCCAGACCAAGTGGCACAGGAACACAACCAGGTGGGTCTGGAATGTCTCCAGAGAAGGAGACTCCACAACCCCCCTGGGCAGCCTGTGCCAGTGCTCCTGTATCTCCCTGGGAAGAAGTTCCTGCTGATATTGATAGGGAACCTCCTCTGTTCCAGCTGGCACCCAGTGCCCCTTGTCCTGTCACCAGATGGCCTTGAGAAGAGCCTGGCTCCATCCTCCTGACACCCACCCCTTACATGTTTACAGACATTCATGAGGTCACCCCTCAGCCTGCTCTTCTCCAAGCATGCAGGGTTACAGCTTCAGACACAAGAATGATGCCCCCAAGTTTGTTGTCCTCCCACCTGCACTACCTGAGCCTGTGGAGAATTGGGAGGCTGGTGTGAACACAGTGCCCTCCCTCGCTTCATGAGCAGCCTGTGTTCAGAGACCCTTTAGCGGGGAGACCAAACCCATTAGCTTGGCTGAAGCTGCAAGGTGACAAAGGAACCCTTGGACTCTTACAGCTGCATCTGCCACTGATGGCTTTGTGCTGAAACAGGGCAGTTCTGGAAGCCTTGTGGGTGCTACACCAGTTAGGCAGATGGGGGGGTGACCGGTAATGGAGGAGACACAGACTTTTCTCTCATCAGCCCTTTTTACCTAAGTTTGGGGGGCTTTTGTTCTCAACTCGAGAACCAGCTTCTAATTAATTACCATCTAAGAGCATTGCAATGCACTAGGTTGAAACAGGAAAAGCAAACGCTGTTGCAGGCAGCCCCTCGGAGGTGGCTGCTCTGCATGCTAGGAGGCCTGAACTGTCCCTGATGCTGGGTGTAAGGCAGAACTCTGCAGCTCGTGCATTCATCCTAATGAGGTCTATGATGGTTTTCGCATGCGTGGCTCCTCGTGTTGGGATCTTGAGATCTTTTTGAGAATAAACCTATCTCTAGCTGTTGGCAGGATTGGGATCCTTGTTAGGACTTGTCTTCTTTTACCACAAAAGCTGTGTTTCACCTTGGGGTACTCTGTATTTCAGGTAGCCTGAGGTAAAAATACAAGCGAATGCAATGCAGAAGGTAACTTGGCACAAGGCTGCCCGCTTCGTCTCTGTGGTGGTTTCGGATTAGAATACCTGATGTTTGGGAGATGCCCTGAGGTCAAAAGGGTTTTGCTGGCAGGGAGTTTGAGGCCACTTTCTCCTTTCTCTTCCAGAAAAATAGCAGCAGCAGTGCTCGTTCTGCTTGCTGCAATTCTTTACGTGTGCCCATTCTGCTGTGCTTTGGGTTTAGTACTGAAACTGAATCCGTGAGGGAAAAATACCAGGGGTGTGCAACGCGATGGATGCAAAAACCTCGTTGCTGAATGAATGAAGAATTACAAGAGGATTTATCTGGAAGCATAAAACCCCCTGAAAAAAGGGGGTTTGTAATGGAAAGGCTCTTGCTGACACAACCTTAACTTGAACGTTGCCAGCGGTCACACTATCACTTTAGACAGCAATTTAATGGCCAGCTTTTCCTTGCCAGTGGGAACACAGCCAGTTGCAGTGATTGGGTTTGCACGCTATAAAGCGGCTCAACCTTGGAATCTGCTGATGTAGGAGCACTGCTCTCCATTAGCCAAATGGGAAATAATGGCCTGAAAAGAGAAGCATGTGACTCGCATGTTGTATTTACACTGGCCCTGAGTATCCATAACTGCCACCTCACCTCTGGAGTTTAATGGCCTTAATGAGCAATTGAAGTGTTTTAGGCAGTGTGTGATGGGCAGCCGCAATGGCAGTCAGCAGCTGCGACTGGCAGTTCCCACCTCTTACCGAGCCATGTGCAGCAGGACCTGGCCTGCCAGAGCTTCTGCCGTTCCTAGCCCAGGCAGTGCTCCTCGGCTAGCTCTGTTTCACCAAGTCATCATATCCAAACAACCCACTTCCTCTGAGTATTAAATACAAGAGCAATCAAACGTCATTTCTTTAGCTATTGAGCTTCTCCCTGACCTAGAATCACCAGAAGCTAACACTTCTAGAGGCAATTCTAGCTGGTCTCATGAATTTTTGCTCTTCGTGTGGAACAAAATCACAACAAGAATGCACTGGGAGCATTATCATATGAAATTAAACACGTTGATGTGATAGCACGTGATGAAAAGATTAAACCCTATAACCCACACGGCAATTACACCCCTATAACCCATGTGGCAATGAAACATGCACGTGTTAACATACATTTACATACACAGGTGGTCCGTTACAACCGCTATAGCATGAGCACACCTATGCCCACCGAGTTGATATTGAGATTTCAGGGTTATCAATGCAATTGTCATTTCACTTTAGTTTGACAATCACAGAGGAAAGGAGGTGTTTTCTGTTTGCCCATTTCAGCCTAACTTTCTAGCTGAGAGAATCCTTTCCTTTTCACCCCACTCCAGCCCTGCAAGGACGCGGCTGTAACTCGTCATTGAGTAGCTCAGCTCAGAGGGGAGGTTATTGCATCTGTCGTGTTGCACTACCTGTGTTTTTTAGACTACATCACAGTACCAAAAATCTACCAGTACAGGCTGGAAAGCCCAAGAACAAGCTGGGGAGAGAGGAGAGGGAAGAAATCCATGTGTGACATTTGGTGGGTGTAAAGACCTACTCAGAATATTGCACCCTCATCAGCGAGTAAGAATCACTCCCTCTAAAGAGCTCTCTTATTTACGTGGCTAGGTGTTACCTCACCAGAAATGCAGCTTCTCATTCAGAAAGAGAGGGGGAAAACCATTCAGACAAGTAAACCCAATAAAAACACAAACTTCCCTCCAACTCCTTCCAAGAGATTGACAACTTGAAGAAATATCAAGACGTGGGGGCTTACGCTTCCCGAAGTAACAAGCGATGACAGACGCTCAGCTGGCACTGCCACATCAAGCAGTCACCGTGCTGGGAGGACTGGTGCTCTCCGAAAACGATGCACTTTGTAGGAGATGGAAAAGAACACCGAGATGCCCAAGAAGACTAAATTGCTCTGCATTTGCCTTTCTCAGACCTCATCCCATCTCTGCTCTGGGGGTTTTTTACTGTGCTCTGTCTAAAACCAGGAGAAGGGTAAAAGCACCACGGGACTGGTTCACAGATGAATTCTACACATCCATCTCAGGCAGCAGGTTTATTTTTAGATGCTATTTAGACTACAGCCTTCTTTTCCTCATTGTTTTAAGGACATTCTGGCATTTCTCAGAGTATACATTTGCAGGCACACTGCGAGCAGAAAACAGAGCTGATGCTGCTCTATTGAAGTGACTCCCGGATGCAATACAACATACTGTTTTGGTCTGCTGAGAGACAAGAGTGAAATGCAGATCGAGAGAGGTTCTTCTCCCCCTCTACTCTGCACTAGTGAGACTGCATCTGGAGTGTTGTATCCAGTTCTGGGCTCCTCAGTACCACAAGGTGCTGGAGGGTGTCCAGTGTAGAGCAAAGAAGATGATGAAGGAAATATAACAGCTCCCTGGTGAGGAAAGGCTGAGGGAGCTGGGTCTCTTGGGCTTGGAGAAGATGATGAAAGGGGACCTCATTCATGTCTATAACTATGTGAGGGGTGGGTGTCAGGAGGATGGAGCCAGGCTCTTCGCAAGGTCATCTGGGGATAGGACAAGGGGCACTGGGTGCCAGCTGGAACAGAGGAGGTTCCACATCAATATCAGCAGGACCTTCTTCCCAAGAAGGGTCCTGGAGCACTGGCACAGGCTGCCCAGGGGGGTTGTGGAGTCTCCTTCTCTGCAGACGTTCCAGACCCACCCAGATATGTTCCTGTGCAATTTGGTCTGGGTGATCCTGCTGTGGCAGGGGGATTGGACTGGATGATCTCTCAACATCCCTTCCGATCCCTAATGATTCTTTGAAATGAAGACCAATCATATTTTTCAAGTGAGAAAGCCATCACTCTCTAGTCCACATCTTTAAACATCAGGCCTCTATTTTTTGCCTCCAGGAAAGATGAGGGGGGAGCTTAGGAAGGTGGGGAGCTCCAGGACACTGGATGGATATTAACAACAGCCAGGATCATCCTGGGTGAGCGAAAGGGAGGATTTTTTTGCTACCTCTGCCTTGCCCTGTATTTTCCAGCACAGAGAGCAAGTCCTGTGCAGGCAGTCCACCAAAAAAGCTCATTATCATTTGCCTTAACTGTCATAGCCTCCAAAAATGAAGCTGTAAATTAGACAGACAGTAGGATACCACTAAAGTAGCAGGAGCTTGTGATGGTCTGCGTTTGAAGGCATGTTAAAGCAGCTGAGTCTCACATCGCAAAGGGGGATCTTTGACAACATCTCAATACTCTAACAAGGTTCATCACCGAGCAGCCTTTGGCCATTTTTAGCCTACTCACACCTGGGAGCTGCTGGCAGCTCAGGGATGGTCTGATGCATCAACCTGGTGCCTGACACTTAGGCAGTAGAAGCCTCCAGAGGGACTGCTTGTTACCAGAGCTCAGCTCTTTTTGAGAGACTTAAATTACAACAAGGGCAGTGAAACGCTGGAGGAGGTTGCCCAGAGAGGTGATATGTGTGCCCCATCCCTGGCAACACCCAGAGCCAGGCTGAATGGGCTCTGAGCAAAATGCTCCAGTTGAAGATGTCTCTGTTGATTGCAGAGGTTGTGGACTAGATGACCTTTAAAAATCCCTTCTAACCCCAAGCATTCCATTATTCCTGACACCTTGCATAGGAACACCTAAGACCTCGGGGTAACTGCCTCTCTCCTCACTAGGTGACCCCTCCTCACTAGGTGACCTGGTGCTGCTAACCAGATTCATACTCTGTTTCTGTGAGCAGTTTAAGCACTTTCTAATCCTATTGTGATGAGCAGGGATTACATGTGGTTTTATTCACAGGGCCAATGCTATCAGGCTACAGGAAAGCACTGCAGACCAACAACTGCAGCAGACTGCAGGGATTTCTGAACTAACTTTAAACGACCAGCTCAGGGATCAGAAAAAGCCCAGAGCTCAGTGCAGCCCGATTTAATCTGTTTAATTGTGTGTGGCTAGCAGGGAAAGTAAAGCTATATTTTATCAGCTATATCTAAATGCTTCTAAATTACCTGTGCTCAGGCTGAAATGCCACACACTCACGACTTACATGATGGGGAATAATTTGTCTAATTATCTTACTTGAAATAATTAAAGGAAGATTGACAAATGGCCTTCATCTTAACAAGATGTTAAAGACAGGCAAGGGTGATTGGCTTAAGGCAATTATCACATCTGTACCTGTACCACAGGGACTGTGCCAGTGCAGGAGCATCACTGAATGTACCAGCCAGACCCTGCTCTCCACCGAGAGCTATGCACCAGCGTGCCTCCAGCCAGCCTGCTGGGTGTCTAACAGTGTCATCACCTGCTTGAAACACAGCGTCCTCTGCTTTCCCAGGGGCTCGACTGAGGCTGGGCATGCTAGTTCCAAACAGGCACCAGAGAGCAGCCAATGTCAGAGGGGAGCTGCCAGCATGCTGGGAAGAAACACTTCAGAAGCAGCAGAGGGTTCATTACGCTTTCTGCATAAGCACACCTGGTGTCAAAAGAGGGTTTGTACCTTTCCCTACTCCCTGGAGGGCACCAACACAGAAGTAATAGAGCTTTTTCGTGCATTTTTACATTTGCCAGCTTCCATAACCTGTCTGAAAGCTACCTGTACTCTGGAGGTGTACAGGCATGTAGCCAGAACCAGCCTGCCCTGAAATCAGAGCAAGTAAGAGACACTAGAGAGAACGAGGCAGGAGAGGATTTCCTGTGCAGACATCTGCTCATCAGTGCTCTCCGAAAGGAGACATTAGGTATTTTGATGGATACAGAGCAAATGTGGAAGAAATAATGAGGCTACTTTAAGGTGCTGGTCCAGGAACAGGAAAGAGAAGAGTGATTGTAACCCAAAAGAGAGTTATGGAGCTGCTGAAGTATATGCTTTAGCCAAAGGAAATGTGGCCAACAGAACAGGTAGACACCCATAACAAAAATCCAGTTGTTGTGGGACTTACTGGAGAAGAGGCCATAGCTGTGTTAAACCCTCAGCGGGCACATCAGGAGGCAAAGCTGGGGAAACACTGAAACAGGCACGAAACAGAGGTGAGACTTGCTGACCACCTTTCCAGCTCCTGCATTCGATCATACTATTACAAGTCACCTTTACAGCTAACACGCAGCTTGATGTAGTCACAAGAACACCCTCACACACACACGAGGGTGGAACGTGACCAGTCAGTTGCTACTG
The DNA here is from genome assembly GCA_013397515.1 of Upupa epops. Classification (NCBI taxonomy): domain Eukaryota; kingdom Metazoa; phylum Chordata; class Aves; order Bucerotiformes; family Upupidae; genus Upupa; species Upupa epops. The sequence continues at coordinate 90,025 of VZRI01004492.1, forward strand.
CAAATTGCAGAGTACTAATGGCTGAAGATATCATGCTATTCCATCTGTAATTGCTATATAGTTTGCAGTGCCACAGGAAGGTTGTACTGGGGAAGGCTGAACCAGGCATCCCATGGCTACTCTGCAGTAACATAGAATTTACTGTCTGAATTCTTGGTCAAATTTTAGCCCTTAATTACACATAATTTTATATACTATTATATTAGACATCCTATATTATACCTAGCATGTATATGGAATGTGTATTTTATGTGTGTATTAAATACACATCATTTTACACAGTAGCTTCTCTCCACCCTATAGCATTAAAATCAAAACCCAAACCCCAGTATCAAGGTCTGATACAGGTACAGTTGAAGCACAAGCTTTTCATAGAGTCATAGAATCATCAGGGATGGGAAGGGACCTCAAAAGATCATCCAGTCCAATCCCCCTGCCACAGCAGGATCACCCAGGCCAAGTCACACAGGAACACATCCAGGTGGGTCTGGAACGCCTCCAGAGAAGGAGACTCCACAACCCCCTGGGCAGCCTGTTCCAGAGCTCTAGCACCCTCCCTGGGAAGAGGTTCCTGCTGATATTGATAGGGAACCTCCTCAAATGCTTATTTTTTAATACTTCTAAAACTGTTGGTTATATTTTGCATATTTTAAAAATAATCAGTTGGAAGATTTAGAAGGGATTGACCTAGATGGGACTCAGCCTCTTTCTGTTCTAAAACTTCCTTAAAAGAATAATAGTGCTATTCTGAGAGCCAGGAAACACAGCAGTCTCTCAGCCTGTGAAGAAAAATGCCCAAGAGCTAAGTATCTCGTCTACTTTTATTTCCTTGTTTTCTCAATACATCTTATCAGGAAGACTGCTTCAAAACAGGCATTGTAAATTCCATGGATGCCAGAAGAAAATACTCCAGGTCCACAGTTCACTCTCAGAAGATGAAAGAGCCTGGAGAATGGAAAGCCCATGCTGCGTTTCGTATAGCTGCGGTCCGAAATGTGCCAGCCGTGCCCACGCACTGGGGATGCCTGGATTTGTTTGCACGGTGAGGTTTAACCATCATGAACATCCAAAGCCCTCAGCTCACCTGAAAGCACTCAGCGGGCCTAGGTGCCACAAAGCACTAAGTGAAATTGCCAGGGAGGGTACAGGGGATGGAGGGGATGGAGGTGAAATGAAAGCTGACTAGGGACCAGTCTTCATCCTGCTCTGAACTTAACAGTATTGCTTGCACTGGATTCTTCCCCAAATAAATGGAGACTCATGGGCTCAGAAGTGATACTTCAACACCCCAGAGGACAGGGGACATCTCTGTGCATCTCAAACTGATGTTGGGGGAGCAAGCTGAAAGCTGAAGCCATTACATCTTAACTACTCACCAGTAGAGGAGGGAGTGAAGAGTAAATAATAGCTGGTAGCAGCCTAAAGATTTTCACGTGCTTTCTACCCCACTCCAAACGTTATTGTCTCTCCATAAACTCTTGCAAATGTTAGCTTTTTTTTTTTAAAAAAAAGAGCTTTGACCAACAATCTCTCTATCATTTTAGAGCCACGTAAAATCCTATTGATCTGTTGCAAAGAACTCTCCCAGTAGATCGCAACGCATGCGAAGAGGGGGATGAGTACTGCTACTTTAAAGCAGCAGTCTATTTTCCCCCTGTACAGAAAGCTTACAAGAAATAAAACTGCCAAACTACTGTTTTCCATTTTACTCAAAGACATCAGAGGGTATTAAAGTCAGGTGAAAAGAGGCAGACTCTCCACACCATATTCTTCACCAAAAGTCCCCAAGAAACAAACAAAACCCAAAAAGCTATAGCTCAACCCAAAGTTTGTCTTCTGAAAGCATGGATGTCCAAAGCTAGGTGAACAAGGACTACTAGAGATGTGCTGCAGTCTCATTCTTTCCCTTACTTGCATGTCAGTGGTTTCTACATGACCAAAATCAGTAGGGATCAGAAGGGACTTGGAAAGCTCATCCAGTCCCCTGCCACAGCAGCATCACCCAGACCAAGTCACACAGGAACACAGCCAGGTGGGGCTGGAACCTCTCCAGAGAAGGAAACTCCACATCCCCCTGGGCAGCCTGTTCCAGTGCTCTGGTACCCTCACTGTGATTATGTTCCTCTAATCTTTCCCACCTACAAGCACCACATCAGAGAGACAGACCCACCTGGCGCTAGATGTGATCTCAACCAAAGCATTGTCCCTCTAGGCAGAATGCAGGAGGATGTCAAACCACATACCCACATATGGAATTCATGACATCATTTCCCACGGGAAACAGACTTGGACACAGTCACAGCTTGGTTTTGGGATGAAAAGAAACAGCAAGTGCAGACAATTTAGAGGATATCTCCTCAAGACAAATTTATAGCAACCCCATAAAGTGAAGGACTGGGGGAAGGAAGGGTAACTGCCTCCTCAGGGACAGCCAAGCAGCCAGTTCCACTCTCCCCCCACCCCTTTGTAGTGGTTGCAGTAGCTGCAGTATTGGAGGAGAACAGCTCAGAAGAGTTTGAGATAAACAGAAACGCCACGTGTGCAAACAAACCTGAGGCTGGCTGAAGGCTCAACGGAAGGAACACCCCGGGTCAAATTAACAACATTCTGAAGGTCATTTAATTTCATTAACTCACACACAGCAGCTTCAAGTAATTTTTAAGTGTGTTTCGCCCATAAAATGTGTGTTTTCATTAAACGCATCATTACTTTTACGGCCTCTGCAATCAATCTCCCTTTTCCTCCTTTTTAAACACAAGAAACCAATCAGACAGAGACACAAACACTTATATTGATGAGTTTGTGTCTAAGTGTGTATGATAGCTTAGAGGCAAGGGAACCAGCTCTCGTTTCATGATATATGATTAAAAGAGATCATTTCTACTACTGGAGGAATAGCACACTTCAGAAAACAAAGCCTGACTCCATGGATGGGGAGGGGGGAGACCTCCATGGGTGTTGGGGGAGAGACCAGAGGTCTTTTTCTTATTCACTTACTTATTGTTCTTTTAGTACTACTTAGTGTAGACCTTGGAACCCACAAATACATCTCTTTCTCTAGCACTTACACAAAACATAGAGACCTGTATCTCTTTCACAGGACTGGAGGGTGCCCAGTGTAGAGCAATGAAGATGTTGAAGGAAGTAGAGCAGCTCCCTTATGAGGAAAAGCTTAGGGAGCTGGGTCTCTTGAGCTTGGGAAAGAGGAGGACTGGAACACATCCAGGTGGGTCTTGAACGTCTCCAGAAGAGACTCCACAATAGAAAACACTTCCAGTTTATGAAGCTATCACCCACTCAGTACACTCAGTACGTGTCTGTGAGGGTTGTACATACACATATGATTTTGGAGTCACAACGAGCACTGAATCCTATGACAACACCTCTACAGCTTTCACTCAGCTGTAACAAAGTTCAGCCAAGGGTTTGTGTACCTGCTCCAGCTGTTGAGCAAAACCAGGTCATTTGGGGAGTCACTTAAGAGAAATAGTATACAAACCCTCCTCTTTATTCTACAGCCTCCGTTGCCAAGCCGTGCTGGAAAGCAGTATTAAGCAAAATGCTAACAAACCCCATTTCTGGGTATTTTTCTGGAGCACTGGGTTGTTTTTAAGTGCCTCTGGCAAAGCAGAAAGAAAACCTGTGAGCAAGCTGGCCAAACCCTTTACTGTTCATAGCGAGTGCCGAGCTCCCACTAATATTCGCAAGGTGCAAATGGAGTTTACAGAACACATTAGCAGAGCTGTCCAAGCCCTAATATCCGATTTTTGAAGTGTGAATATTAACTTAAAATCAAATTAAATTCTGCTAAAAACCAGCTAAAAGCTAAGCACAGAGGCAGAGCTGTTTCTCCTGCTGAGATCCAAGGCTGCCACCCCGGGTCCTGACTCAGCTAAGTGCCTGCATGCAGGCAAAAAGCTCAACACGCTCAGCTGGAGCTGTCAGCTGACTTGGCAAGCTGTGATTCACCGTCCTGTTGGCATGACCCACTGTACTCCTGACCACAGGCTAAAGAAGAATATTAAATCAGCCTACATGAAACTAGCCAGCTGAAGATTTCACTCTGTTTTACTTCTTAGAAGAGGCTAATGGCAAAAAGGGGGAAGAAAAATAGTGAAGACTCAAGAAAAGCTCTCTTGGTTTGTAACGTGCTGCTGCAGAGTACTGGTTGAGGAGTCTCCTTCTCTAGAGGCGTTCCAGACCCTCCTGGCTGTGTTCCTGTGTGACTTGGTCTGGGTGATCCTGCTGTGGGAGGGGGATCAGACTGGATGATCTTTCGAGGTCCCTTCTGATCCCTGATGTCATCACCAGCACATGATGTCACCTCAGGCCCCCAAGGCTCCCCAGAGACACTCTCTTGCAGGTGTGACTGGCTGTTCAGTGAGCACTCTGTACAATACAATACAATCAATCCAGCCCCAACTCTCTCAGCCTGTCCTCACATGAGAGATTCTCCATCCCCTGAGCATTTTGGTGGCCTCTTCTGGATGCACTCCAATCTGTCTACATCTTTCTTGTGCTGGGGGCTCCAGAACTGGACACAGTAATCCAGGTGAGTTCTCAGCAGCTGGGTACAGTAGAGGGGCAGAATCCCCTCTCTTGACCTACTGGCCACAGTTCTTTAGATGCAGCCCAGGAGGTCATTTGCCTTCTGGGCTGCGATTGCACACTGGTGGCTCATGACCAGCTTTTCACCCACCAGCACCCCTAAACCCCTTTCCACTGGGACTGCTCTCCAGTGGATCCTCTCCCATCCAGTACTGATAATGCTGGTTACCCCAGACCCTCCTGGCTGTGTTCCTGTGTGACTTGGTCTGGGTGATCCTGCTGTGGGAGGGGGATCAGACTGGATGATCTTTCGAGGTCCCTTCTGATCCCTGATGTCATTACCAGCACATGATGTCACCTCAGGCCCCTAAGGCTCCCCAGAGACACTGTCTTGCAGGTGTGACTGGCTGTTCAGTGAGCACTCTGTACAATACAATACAATCAATCCAGCCCCAACTCTCTCAGCCTG
>VZRI01004492.1:114312-130959 GCA_013397515.1 Upupa epops
CCCTAACCCCTCATCCAAGTCATTAATGAATCAATTGAAGAGGACTGGTCCCAGTACTGATCCTTGAGGAACTCCACTAGATCCAGGCCTCCAATTAGATGCTGACCACTACCCTCTGGCTTCTATCCTGCAGCCAGTTCACGATCCACCTCACTACCCAAACATCCAGTCCACACTGCCTGACTTTAGCCGCAAGGATGCTGCGTGAGACTGTGTCAAGTGCCTTACTGAAGTCAAGATAGACTGTTCTCCACCTTGCCAGACTAAATCAGGATGTACCTGAACATGCAGTGAAAATGAAAACACAGAAGTCTTTAGGCACTCTGCTCCAGTGATGGGTTTGGTCCACAGCTTTCCCGCTCTGTTGAGCAACAAACCTAGTCTTTCCTTGGGCATCACCTTCCAGAGCAAGACTGATTACTGGCTGCTTCTTTGTCTCCTGCTAGGCAAAACCATTCTTTTCATGCAGAAGAGTAACAAGCAACTAAAACGACAGTAACCCAGCGCTGATGCCATCGGGCTTCAAAGCACTGAGCGACAGGTGCAGCTCCCCCATTGCCTGGGGATGCATTAAAGCTGCCTCCTCGGGTCTGTTCCTGCAGGCAACTGTTCTCAAGTGGATCCCTGTGTAATGGCTCTTTCCAGAGTATCCTGCTTCTCCTTCTGGTCTCATCCTTCTGGTTTGGCCAGTCCCGTGTATGAAAGCTTCAGTCAAGCCTGTTCAGACTGTTGCAAAGGTTAAAGAAACCTATTTATCACAAAATCAGACTCTCACTTGCAGGAGATGCTGAGCTCCTCCAGGGTCAGCAGGGCTCTAGTTTTTATTAGGCTCTCTGAAAACAGCCATTCCTCTAATCAGGAGCTCTCAAGGATCGGCCTTTTTGTCTCAGCAGGGCTACTTTGCACTTCTCTGCTAGCACAAGGGAGCCCAACAGCTGGGGTAAGTGCTGCCCAGCCATTTGCAGAGGGCACAAACCCTCCGTGAACAGCTAGCCCTTTGCCTAGAAGTTGCCCACACAGCAGTACAGGGCTTCTTCCTTCATCTTGCAGTCCTCATGTATTTAGAGGGAGATGCCAAAGGGCAGAGAGACGCCACAGTAAGTTCTGAATCACCACCAAACCAGCTAAACATCCCCAAAACGTGCCTGGCTCAGGGTCAGCTCTGGCACAGCAACCCCAGAGGGAGCAAACCCAGAGGTGGCAGGGAGTGAGCGTGGGATGGGTCTAATATCCCACTTTTAACACCTCTCTTTGACTCTGGGTCATTGATTTTGTGGCTTTCTTACACTAAAAAGAAAGGAAGCCGTGGTGAAACACAGGCGTTTGAAAAGTACCCCTTTAATAGCCTCTCCTGAGCGTAGTCAGCTGAACCCAGATGCAAAACTGCTTTTGGCAACCTGCATGAAAGCATCCTAAGATCTCATTTTATCTCTCTTCTCCAGATTTATTGTAGCGATGCCCTCTCATACTTCTGCTCCAAAAAGCATTCCCATTACAAACCCCCTCCCTTTTTTCAAAGGGTTTGACTCATCTCTGTGTGTGCGTGATGCTGCGGCTTGGCATCCAAAGTCCTTCATCCAGATGTGATCATTTTTTTTGTGGTAAAAAGAGGCTAAAATGAGTGCTGCGGGTTTTGATTTACAGACACATAAAAACTATAAGATTTACACTTGAAAGAGCCAGCAAGGGTACCTGAAAAACAGAAGTGATTGAAACTGGGGTGGGGGGGAATGAACTACCCTAAGGATTTTAATCCTGGAATCATCTATTTGAAAGGCAAAATGTTTTTGCTCAAGCCTGATCTTCTGGGTATCTGTCCTCTTCCAGTTTAGCAAAGGCTAAATTGATGCCACCTGCAATAAATGTGCTGGGGGGTAACAGAGCAGGACAGAGACTCTTCCCTGGGAGATGGGTTATAAGGGAAGAACTCTGGTATTTGTAGTTACGACTCAATGAGCTACAAGGCACAACCAAAGCACCTAACACAGTGTCACCACATGCTGATGACAGTAAAAGGGGATGCTAGTGAAGCTGGCATGGCATGCAAAAGGTATCAGCTTCTGAGAGGTGAAGGATGTGCTGGCTGATTCCTCAGCAACACAGCTGAGTAAAAACTGCTGATCTGACCAAGTAGAAAAGCTTTCCCTGTGTGGGCTGAGCCCAGGGCAGTGCTCCAGGTAGCCCAAATACAGCCAGCTGAGTTTTGCTAAGTAACATCTTCCACATATCAGTACTCAAGACACTCCTAAGGGCACTGTAGATGCCACAAAGCAAAGAAGGGTCCACCTCTGCTTTCACAGAATTAATGAGGCTGGAAAAGACTCCCGAGATCATCCAGCCCATGACCTGGCATCACCACATCAGCCAGACCAGGGCACTAAGGGCCCCGTCCAGTCTTTTCTTAGACTCCTCCAGGGATCACCACCCACCTCCCTGGGCAGTCCATTCCAGTGGCTGATCACCCTTGCCATGAGGAAGGGCTTCCTAACATCCAACCTCACCTTCTCCTAGTGCAGCTTCCTGTCGCTAGTTGCCTGGGAGAAGTGCCTGACCCCCACCTGAGAGGGATAAGGTCCCCACTGTGTCTCATCTTCTCCAGGCTAAAAAAATCACAGCTCCCTCAGCCTCTCCTCATCAGCCTTTCCCTCCAGTCCCTTCACCAGCCTCACTCTCCTTTGGACCTGCTCCAGCACCTCAAGTGGAGTGGCCCAGCACTGCCCCCAGTACTCGATTCCACTCTAATCGCTTCAACAGCACTTCCAGAGTTAATTTCAAGTGAAAAGCAACAAGACACTGTAATAAAGGGGCTAAAAGCCAGCGTTCCTACCTCAGCTATTTCAAAAAAACCCAACAGAAAAACCAAACCACTTGAAAACAGACTAATTTTAACTGTCGTGGAGCTCGGTGTTTGCTGCAGCGCTGCTCCCACCGAGCAGCGGTTTGCAGAGCAGCGAATCCTGCTCTACCATGCAAGCACAGGGCATTCACTTTCCCTCATAAATTGCCACGCTCCAAAGCATCAAAGAGACGTTTCTGTACTCTCTTTAATCAGAACGGGCTCTCTAAAGGCAGGACAGAGGTTTAAAGAAGGCCTCAAATCATACATTACCATGACACTCTACAGCACGGCCAGGCTGCCTCTGCTACCCAGCTGGAGAGACCTGCAATGCAGTAAATGTTTGATAGCAAATGAAAGGCTAGGAAGGTTTTCATTTCCCTTCCATGCACTCAGAGCACTCTGTATTTCAACATTCCTATATAAACATGCCCCTCTTCCAGGCTTTTAAGGGGGGAAAAACCCCCCAACCCAGCAGACACAACTAAATGACTACAATCTGCAGGTGGCAATTGCAGCGAGCAGGCTGCAATTTATCAGAGCCAGATAACAGAGCGTTGTCAGAGCGCACCTGGTTAATCCCAGCGCAGCTCAGCGAGCCTGCACAGCCCACAGTGGAAGCAGTAACGAATCTCATGGCCCCACACGCACCTCCTGGTGCCTTGTTCATCAGATTTTAAGACAGATGAGTTTTAAGCCCCATTTAAAATGTTTGTGGGATTTTTGATAACAACAGAAAGGGCCTTTGAACTCTGGGACAACTGTAACTTTATGGGAATCTCAACCTTCATTCAGCTGTTCTGAGAGGGGTAATGAGAGAGGAAGAGAGGAGGTTTTGATAAACAAATGAGTTTTCATATTGGAAATAGTCTCGTTAATGTTTCAGTGCTGCACAGCAGAAAGTTAAGGCTTTTAAAAGAGAGAAGATCAGCATTTGTGATCATCATTAGGGATTGGAAGGGACCTTGAAAGATCATCCAGTCCAATCTCCCTGCCACAGCAGGATCACCCAGACCAAGCTGCACAGGAACACAGCCAGGAGGGTCTGGAACATCTCCAGAGAAGGAGACTCCACAGCCCCCCTGGGCAGCCTGGTCCAGTGCTCCGGGACCCTCCCTGGGAAGAAGTTCCTGCTGATATTGATAGGGAACCTCCTCTGTTCCAGCTGGCACCCAGTGCCCCTTGTCCTGTCACCAGACGACATTGAGCAGAGCCTGGCTCCATCCTCCTGACACCCACCCCTCACATATTTGTAGACAGGAATGAGGTCCCCCCTCAGCCTCCTCTTCTCCAAGCTCCAGAGCCCCAGCTCCCTCAGCCTTTCCTCATCAGGGAGCTGCTCTCCTTTCTTCATCATCTTCATTGCTCTACGCTGGACACCCTCCAGCAGCTCTGTGTCCTTCTGAAACTGAGGGGCCCAGAACTCAATCCTCTGAGTTTCAGTTCCCCATATGTGCACAGTCTAACCTGGCTGGGGGGTGGATGCTGTGTCACGCCAAAGGCAGGAGTTTAGCTTTTGCCTGACAGAGTCCAAAAGGCTTTTCCCTGAGCCAGGTCTGGAAGCCAATGAAACCAATTAAAAGCCTATTAACAGATGTAATAGATCGGGAATTACCATCGATAAGACTGCTTGCTGGTAATCAATACCTAACAGCAATCCTAGCTGAAATCCACCCTGGGTATTTTCATGACAGCTGTGGTTCTTACCAGGAAGGTGACTCCCTGTCTTGAGTGTAGGAGAAGCACAGCCCATCCCTGCTAGCTCTTCAGTCTTATCCCTTCAGGCAGGTACCACCCCTCCTGGCTTTTTATACTCGCACTGTGTCTCTGCCTCTGAGGTGACATTTAGCAGCATCTGGGGAAGGAGAATTGAGTCATATAGGTTTATCAGGTCCTGCTTTAGGCTCGTTAGCATACCGAGAAGTGTAAGTTGTAATTCATGTTGCAGTTAATAAGGCAAAGAACTTTGCTCACACACTGGGACCTTCCAAATCTCCTCGCTTTCCTAGCTCAGCTAGAACTGTGCTGCCTTATCTTCACAACACACCCTCCTTCAGCTCGTCACTTATGCCAGCTCAAGGAATGTCCCCTCTTAAAGAGATCCTGTGTTCAAAAGCACCCTGTGCAGAATTCCCACAGGGAGGTTTTCTCCCAGACAGCCCCAGAAGTCTGTTCCAGCTGACTGACTCGACCCTCCTGCTCACACACCTACAGACCTTCATTAATTAATGTCTTGGTATTTGCTGAGAGTGAAGCCCTTTCTGATTTCCACCTCCAGTCCTCTGCAGTCTGGAAGGGTGGCAGAACAAACAACTCCTAGGCAGAAGTCCCTGGGAGGTGGTTATACTGTGAGACTGTCCTCACTCTGTCAGAGAGCAGGTAGTCAGCGCAGGAAGCCGGGGTCAAGGGAAACGTCTGCTGACCTGTGAAACTCACAGGAGCTGATGTCAGAAGCTGAGCAAGCTGCAAGCGTTTTGTCTCTCCGGGTGACACAGGGACAACAAACATCACTCATGCTGGCGCTCTTAACAGGCACTGTCTGTCACGGCTATTTAGATGAGAACACCCAATGGTCTGGGTGCAGGTGCATGCCTCTCACCCTTGGAGCCCGAGGTGCTGGTTCACACTCCCGCTGAGTACCCTCTTGAGTATTCAGAGGAAAGGTCTGCAGGTTCCAGCTTCACAAATATCAGACCCTGGCAGTCTTGGTGCTTATATAAACTGACATGGATTCTGCCAGTGCTCTGTGTGGCGGCTTTACGTGTCAGCCAGGAGCACCAGCGATGGCAGAGCTTGTCTCTTTTAGCTCAGGATAACACGAAAAAAGAGCTAACTCACTCGAGCATCCCTCCTGGTCAGGAGCAAACAGAGGCTCAGCCCTTCTGTCACATCACAAGTCCGCTGTAGTCATCTCAAGGCTGAACCCAAACAGATCGGCTGTGCAGACGGAAGAACAAGTTAATAGCCCACGGATGACAAAAGATGCAAGATCATGAGTCCTTCCTATAAATTCACCCCTTCTTGTAGGAACAGGCTGTTAGCTGCCTGCATAATTTACCCTCACAATCTGTACAATAGGGAGATGCTACCTGTCCAGCTTTCCCTCCCTGAATATACGGTAAGAGCAGGCCATAACTCAGTGGCTGCAGATTAAAAGTGTAATTCAGATGCCCGAGTACTTTATAGGTGAATGAAACCAGCGCTTGAATTTTGCCTATGAAGCATTTCAGCTGAAAGGGAATGAGAGAGTTGGGTAATTTATTACTTAATGTTTTCAATAGACCTCGCTATTATCCTGCAAAGCAAATAGTTGGCATGAGATGCATTAGTAGGCAGGCGTTATAAAAAGGCTGTGCCAACACAGTTTATGGGGATGCAGATGCAATCAGAAGATTGCTTTATAAACGTGTTTGGCTGCGCAGTAGCTCATTTGTAGAGTAGAGAACTCTCTGTTCATTATCACAAATGAGCACAAGACCAATTCGGTTTTTTAATGACTGGGGCAATCATGCCTTCCTCAGGCTTCTGAATTTTGGTCCTACTCTTTCCTTCACGCTGCCTGTTTCTTAAGGTTCATTTCTTCAACTGAAAAGTTGGGCCAAAAGAACATGCTCCTTTGTGCTTTTCTTTGGAGCATCGTTACTGTGAGTAACCCAACCTATCAGCTCTCATTTCCCATTCCCTAGGTTGCTCACTAGCACTGCACTGGATCCCATCAGGACCTGTGCAAGATAATAACATCACCTCACTTGTTCTTTTCAGGTGATGTTTAAGATACTAAAATCACAGGACCCAGGTACTGCCACTACCCAAAACTATCAGACCTTTCAACTATTACAAGTCAGGTATTAAACACCGGTGTTGAAGCCCAGTAACATCTCCATCTACCTTTTGCAGAGGTAGAAGCATCATCCCTACATAGAATCACACAATCATTGGGGATGGGAAGGGACCTCCAAAGGTCATCCAATCCAATCCAATCCCCCTGGCACAGCAGCATCACCCAGACCAAGTGGCACAGGAACACAGCCAACCACCACAGGAACATCACCAGAGAAGGAGAATCCACAACGCCAAGACTTGGTTACTCTCACTCACCCTGCCAAATCCATGCTAACAGAAACTCGAGTGCACACTTGGCTCCACAATGCCATGCAACAGCAAAAGCATTTACTTCTGATAGCTGACCCTGGCATTCTTAGCTAGAAAACACTCCAATCTGCAACCCAAGACCCTGAGCTGAGAGAGTCTCTTGTTCCAGGGAGAAAAGGCAGAAGCTGATATCATCGCAGCTGAATTAGTGGGATGCTTCAACACTTTGCCTGCTTACACTCTACACAGCAGATGTTGCCAGCAAGCTTGTAGGAGGCCAGCTTGCTCCACGTCTAGAGACAACAGCAATGACACACCAGCTGTTAGAGGGAGAGAACAAACCAACAGTCCTAACCTCAAGGACCCAGTTCTTTGTGAGGGCAAGGGATAACTGGGAAGCAGCGGGGAACCAGATATAAAACGCTGAAGACTCGAGTTCAATCGAGGGACCCTGGGGGATAGCAGCGGTTTGTGACAGAAACAATCACCAGACGGGATGGGCAAAATGAAGAGATAACGGATTGAAGTCACACTTATGCCCAGATAACCCTCCAATTCTCAACTAATACTTAAAGGAGATGTCAAAGGAGCAGTAGACCTACCCCTAATGACTATAGGACTTTTCTTCCTGTAAGAAGGAAGCTTTCCTGGGAGCTTTCAGACTGCAGGATTGCTCATCCTCAGCCAAATGACAGCTGGTTACAGGAGCCATTCCGCAGCACTGTACAATAGCTGCTATGAAGGAAATGAAGAACAAACTTCATCCATTGATCCAGTCATGGGAATCTTCAGCAGACAAAGCGTAATTGTCTCAGCTAAAGCAGAGGAAGGTTGCAAAACAGCAGTAGCTCTGAGTGTTAATGAAGTACGAAAGAAGTTAGCAAAGTTTGCTTTGAGAGGGACAAGAAAGTTCTGGGGAAAGTTAGAGGACACGGGGGCAATCAACAGCAGCTTTAACAGCTCACCAGGGAGTAAGGAAGGAGAGACTCTCAGCTCCGCTCAACTATTCCACCCTCCTTCCCCCACAAATAGAACGTTCTTTCCAGCCAAAACTACTGCTCCCTATGGTCTTGTCACAGGAAGAAGCAGTGAGTGCCTATGCAAACGTAATTAACGTGGTCTGAAACACCAGAGTGAGAGAGGAAGATAAGGAAGGCATTTTCCAGCACAGTCTCCCTCGCATTGCCCGTGGGGAATTACAGTGGTCTTTGTTGGGAGGCAGCTCTCCCCAGTTTGCTGGCTCTAACAGAATCATTAGGGACCAGAAGGGATCTCCCCTTGGAGCTCAACCCCCTTGCCCCAGCAGGATTACCCAGACCAAGTCACACAGGAACACAGCCAGGAGGGGCTGGAACATCTCCAGAGAAGGAGACTCCACAACCCCCCTGGGCAGCCTGGTCCAGTGCTCCAGGACCCTCCCTGGGAAGAAGGTCCTGCTGATACTGATAGGGAACCTCCTCTGTCCCAACTGGCACCCAGTGCCCCTTGTCCTATCACCAGCTGACCTTGAGAAGAGCCTGGCTCCATCCTCCTGACACCCACCCCTCACATCTTTACAGACATGAATGAGGTCTCCCCTCAGGTCTCTCCTCCTCTTCTCCAAGCTCAAGAGACCCAGCTCCCTCAGCCTTTCCTCATCAGGGAGCTGTTCTACTTCCTTCATCATCTTCGTTGCTCTACGCTGGATGCCCTCCAGCAGCTCTGTGTCCAGACCATGCAGGGGTGACCAGTTTGCATGAACAAGAAGGTGCAGAACATCTTGTATGGGTGGTGGGGGGTGTTAGGCAATGGAATCCTTTGCAGCTTTCACCTAAGAAAATCTATCCACCTTCATAGAACAGGTATTTGTGTAGAGAAGTCCACTTTGAAGGTATTTGTTGGACTGCCTGCTGTAATAAATATTACTGGCTGGCTTTGTCTGCAACGAGTCAGATGTCAAGCAGAGGCAATGTGAAAAAGAAACCAACAAACCAAACAAAAAACCCCTAAACCAAAGAAACTCCACAGAAAACCAATGCAAACCCCTTTCTTCTCCTGTATCTCATGAAAACAGGCTGTGTCTCTTGACAGACACTGGGTGAGAGAAGTTTGGGCACCTCCCATTATCCTGCCAGAGAGCAGAACTCAGGCAACGTTTCATTCCCCTTATTTGAGAAGAAATCACCCCAGAACTCCAGGGCAAATCCTTCTCCAGTGGATTTTGAAACAAAAACATTACTCGCAGCTCAGCCAGTGAGGACAGCCGGGCTCTTTCTGTCAGAGCCCACCAGCAGTGCCCTGCTTGGCAGAATATCGACTCCAGCACCGCAGGGTTTGGAGGCTGAAGGGAGCAGAAGGCAGATCTTAAACGAGTCCCATCAATAATGTCTTACTGGGTAGAGTGCAAAAGGTTATTAGACCCAGGACCTTTCGAGAAGACTTTGTTTTCTTCCTCTGAAGTCCTGCTAACGGAGTTTTCAGATTCAGGGAATATTTTGCCCAGTCTAGGACTGAGGTCTGAGCAGAGCCCCGGCTGCCTCACCTCAATACCTGTTTTCAAGCAGGCTCTCCAGCAGCGTTCAGAAGGCGATGCCACAAGGAGCGCTCCCCCACGCTTTGCTTCAAGCTCTCTCTAGCCTAGCAGCACTTCCCCAAAACAAGCCAGAAAAAAGGCAGAGTCTCCAAAGAGCTGCTAGCTTCGGGGCTTGAAGTCGAGCTACTGTTGTGCTGGAGAAAGACTGTGAGCAAGGGATCTAGTAGCAGCAGAAGAATAAGGAGGAATAACTACGAAAGTGGTGTTTTCATCAAGCGTGCTCACCTCACATCACCTTGAGGAAGGAGGGAGGGAGGGAGGGAGAGTGCCAGGCCCAGGGGATGAGCAACTGTTCACTGGTTGTGAAAGGAGACTGCACAGAAAGAAAGTTCTCCTAGTTTGGGAGAACTGGCCCTGACATTTTTCACTGAGTCGATAAGGGCTTGGGGTGGGGGGGGGTTGTCTCATTTCAGCTTCAAAAGGTCACTTCCCCGAGTTGAGTCGAGTCCCTGTCAGCAACCAGCTGCTACTTCATCCTCAATTCACTGTCAGTAGAAGCAGCCTGGTTTTAAACAATACTTGAGGGGAAAGTTATTCTCTTTAGAGTTCTGAGGTATTTTGGTCTCTTGAAGGTGATGGGGTTGGGGATCTTAAAACGAGAGGATGAAGCTTAACGTAATTAAACATACACCCACACTAAGGGTAGATGTTGTACCAGGGGGACATGGTCTAATGGTGCTGAGAGGGCTAGGAAAAGGTGGGACTTGGTTTACTGGTGCTGAGAGGGCTAGGAAAGGTGGGACTTGATGAGGGAGATGTGGTTTAGTGGTGATCGTAGAATCATTAGGGATCAAAAGGGACCTGAAAAGATCATCTAGTGCAATCCCCCTGCCACAGCAGGATCACGTAGAGCAGGGGGGCAGTTATCCCCATCCCTGGAGATATTCAAGGTGAGGCCAGACTAGGCTCTGGGCAACCTGATCTAGTTGAGGCTGTCCCTGCTCACGGCAGGGAGGTTGGACTGGATGGCCTTTGGGAGGTCCCTTTCTAACCCGAGCCATTCTACGATCCTATGGTTCTCCTTCAGATGTTCCTTGTAAATTTTAGAGCCAGTTATTTGTTAAGTGGTTCCAAAACAGAGCAGCATAGCTTCACACCTACTTCCCTTTCCTCTTGGAGGCAAGTGCTTGCGTTAGCGAGTCACATTCATGTTTCTCTGCTCATGGACTGAGTTACATCCATCACTCTGCAAACAGAAACAACCCAGCTGCCCTTCTACATGAGAAACACAGAATTCATTGATTCCTGGAGCTGTAACTGCAGCTTTACATTTATCATATGTCAGTTCTGGTTTGCTTAGTAGTCCCCTGTGTAGGACAATACAGTTTCAAACATTGCTATTAAAGAGGGGGAAAGAGGAACATTTCCCAGACAGCAGCAGCATCCATCAGCTGCTCCTTGCAGACTGATGGGGCACTATTTATCAGCTCCCAGTTTCCAATCTCTCCAGCAATAACTTTCTTACTCTTATGACAGCTCAAAGAACGAAATGACAAGAGTCCAGACATGACCCATTTAACCTGCTGCTCACGCTGGCTGCAGCTCCTTTTCTACAACAGGAAGAAGAGATGTTTGATCCCTGAAGGTTCAGATCAGCTTCATGACCCTTAAGGAAAGGACTTTGTCCCCACATTGAGAGCTTCATGCCTGGTTTTGAATGATCTAGGGTGGGGTGTCCCTGCCCATGGCAGGGGGTTGGAACTGGATGATCCTGTGGTCCCTTCCAACCCTGACTGATTCTATAACTTCTTCCCAGTGAGGGTCACAGGGGCACTGGAGGGGGCTGCCTGGGGGGGTTGTGGGGTCTCATTCTCTGGAGACATTTGAAACCCTCCTGGACTTGGTCTGGGTGATCCTGCTGTGGCAGGAGGATTGGACTGGATGATCTTATGAAGTCCCTTCCAATCCCCAGTGATTCAATGAGTGAACAACTCAGGACTGGGGCATCACGTTTTGGAAGCCTCTGAATCACTTGAGCACTTGGCTCCGCGTCAGCAGACAGGTTGACAGGAGCTGTTTGCTCACCTCATGGATGTTTCACGAGCACAAACAAACCTTGCCAATGCCATTTGGTTTTCAGATTAAACAGAAGCGAGGATAAGCGAAGAAAAAATCATCCCTATCCCCACTATTTGAGTTAATATCTGCAAAGGTGAAACACCTTTACCTTGTTCTGAAGTTCTTCCACCCACTTCTTAAACACATGGCTGCGATCAGCAGGAGGACTCCAACAGTGGCTCCAGCTCCAGGTCAAGCTTATTCTCTCACTCAGGAAATCAGGAGGGAGTTTTCTTCCCTTCTCTCCCAGGACTGCTGCACATCCCTGATGGACTGTGACAGAGAGGCTGTAGAAACACACCTAGAACCCTATGCGAAGTATTTCAGCCAGGAGCTTGTTCCATCCCTCTAGACTTTAAGGAACAAAGTGCAGGAGGAGCATGGAAGTGCTAACTTTCCTGCTGCCAGACCTGGAGGCTCAGCAGCTGCCTGATGCTGACGGATGCAGCAGCACACTTACCCACTCAATCCTGCTCCAGGGTCTTCTCGTAGTCCTTCCTCCTAGAAAAGACAGCTCTTGCCAGAGGAATAGCTTTGCCTTGGGGCAGAAGGAAGGGGAGAGAAGAGGATGGCAACAGTTACTGCACTTCCTCCCTCCGATGGAAGTGCTTTTTCAGCCGTTGAGAGGAAAAGCAGCCTTTGTTTTGTCAGACGACCACAGGAACACGCGAGCACGACTGCAGGAACCAGCAAACTTAGACCTCTGGCTGAAAATCCATTCTCTGGAGAAAATGAAAGCACAATGGCTTAAACAAAATGTCATTTCATGACACTTAACCCTGGAGATCGGTACTTCCATGCAGAGTACCAGGCAAATAGCACAGCCACAGACTCCACCATCACAGAGCAGGTCCCGTCTGTTTGACTGGGTGGATGAGGCAATCGCTTTTCTGTGTCTAAAAGGTGTGAAATGGAAAGAAAATCTCCCCCAAAAGGTATCAGCGACCACAGCTGGACAAAAACGTTGGCCAGGAATAAATGATGTAACGCCTTTGTCTGGTTTGCCTCTTCAAGAGGACACTGGGTTTAGGTCATGGCATCATCGTGGTTGGAAAGGACCTCCAGGATCACCAAGCCCAGCCTTCACCCTAACATCTCCCCAGCCTCTAGACCATGGCCTCAAGTGCTCTATCTACTCGTTTTTTAAACCCCTCCAGGGATGGGGTCTCTCCTGGGCAGCCTGTGCCAGTGCCCAACCCCTCTCTTGCTAAAGAACCTTCTTCCTATGTTCCCACCTAAATGATTACTTGTTTTTTGCAATGGTGTTGATGAATTCAGGCAGTTTTCAGCACACGGGGGTGAACACACAGGTAATACAGAGGGGCAACAACTGTTTGCATTCGTGTAGGATCACATTTACTGCTAAGATGAATCTTACTGATGCTTTGGACCACCTGGTGCCTGATCTTGATGGCACACAGGGCTGAGGTGAGACCCTAAGAACAGGGCACAAAAGAGAACCCAGCAGCTCACAGCACACAGCACCTGCACTGACAGGAGCTGTCGCAGAGTAAGAGGGTTTTTCTGCTTGCCCTACACAGGGGGTAAAGCCTGACCAGATTTGAGCTCATCAGGAAGAACTGATGTGGCAACCTTGTTGAGAAAGACATAGCTGTTACCTGCTCCTTCAGAGGCTGGAGGCAATCGCCAGTGAGCTGATGGAGACAGTTCAACCACTTCAACAAGTGCATCAGACTGCTGGGAAAACAAACAAGGACAGTGCCTTGGCAGGTTCGTTCTTCATCTCTCTGGTCATTTGCTCCTATTCAGCCATCTTTTTGTAGCCTTCTCCTTTTCCTGTCTGAGCCACTGCTTTTAAACAGCTTCCTCCTCCTGACTCCCAAACCTGCAGAGTCTGACACTGGTCTCATACCCCACTGTGAGAAGCAGAACTTCATGCTCTCGCTGCAAGCACAAAGCAAAGTTCAGCTACTCCAGCCAGAGAGGTCTTTCCCCTTCCCTTCTCCCCAAGAGGACTGCTCTGTCCTGTTCAACTCTCACAAATCAGCTTCACAATGTCTGCAGGTCCATGCTCATCTTCTGTGCACAGATGCACCCTTTGGTCTGCACACTGCAGACACAACCCTGCAGTCCTAAGAAAAGCGAGTACTGCCATCAGTAAACTCTTCATGTTCTACCAGGCTCTCCAACGTTCATTTTCACCTGCACCAAAGCACCGGGATACTCTGAGGATCCTGATGAAGGTACCCTGAGCTCTTGTCACTGCAGACACACTGTGTGTATACAGAGCCCTGCTCTGCGTGCATGCAGTCTCAAATGCTGCACTGCAGAGGTGTCTGTGCATGTTACTGTATGACAGGCAACTAATGCGAGCTTAGCCCAACAACATGCCGCTTCCAAAGTCATCATATGTGTTCACACACACACAGACTAAGTCACACAGGAACACAGCCAGGCGGGGCTGGAACGTCTGCAGACAAGGAGACTCCACAACCCCCCTAGGCAGCCTGGTCCAATGTACCATTACCTTCCCCGGAAGAAGAAGAAGGTCCTGCTGATATTGATAGGGAACCTCCACCCCTCACAGATCTAGAGACATGAATGAGGTCACCCCTCAGCCTCCTCTTCTCCAAGCTCAAGAGACCCAGCTCCCTCAGCCTTTCCTCATCAGGGAGCTGTTCTACTTCCTTCATCATCCTCGTTGCTCTATGCTGGACACCCTCCTGCAGCTCTGTGTCCTTGAACTGAGGGGCTCAGAACTGGACACAATACTCCAGATGTGGTCTCACCAGTGCAGAATCAGGGGGAGAAGAACGTCTTTCCGTTTGCTAACCACCCCCCTTCTGTTCCCTGCCCAGGGTGCTGTTGGCCCTCTTGGCCACCAGAGCACATCGCTGGCTCAGAGTCACCCTGCTGGCCACTAGGACCCTCAGGTCCTTTTTTCCTCCCCTGCTCTCCAACAGGTCAGTGCCCACCCTCTCCTGGTCCCTGGGGTTGTTCTTGCCCAGATGCCAGACTCTCCCCTGCCCCTTGCTGTCCCTCACTCCATCTCTCTCTGCCCAGCTCTCCAGCCTGTCCAGGTCTCTCTGAATGGCAGCACAGTCTGCTGGGGTGGGGGCGACGACACCCCCCAGCTTTGTGTCACGATAAAAAGCTTTAGAAATAAATTCTAGAGGGAAAGCTAAAAGCTGCAAGATCCTGCAGGCTTCCTTTGGGATGGGTGGAACATACAAGTACAGCCAGCTCAGCCTTTTCCCCCACCCAAGACGACTGAAAGGCACTGAGGACAAAAGCGTTCGTGTGCCTGCCTGTCTCATGCCTGCACGCAGACCCAGTGCATCACACAGCGCAGCTCCTTCTTTGCAGGAGCAAAGCAGGCAGGATCCTAAGCAGCAGCAGCTCCTTTGGTGGCTGTACCTTCAGCTGTAGGGCACATCTGCCAAGAGGCAGAGAAATGAGGGACTGCTGCTCATTTTGCCTCCCTTATTTGATGCTGATGCAGTTTATATCAGAAGCAGAGCTTCACGGCAAGCTGGACCAGCAGTGCATTAGCCCCTCAGTTTCCACTGGTAGCTGTGTACATCTGTAGCTCTGCCAGCCTGTCAGGCCCAGCCTCTGGACCCCTTTAACGTGCTCCAGAGATAAGCTCTTCAATCCTGAGGAAGGGAAACGAGGAGCTTATTTTGCTGCTACAAACCCGATTCACAGCAGACATTGGGACAGAAGCCACCTGATTCCAAACACGACTTCAGGAATATCTTGTCCCCTGTATTAATGAAGTCAGAACAGCACTATGATTCTGCTCGTTAGTTTCAGCTTGATTTCACTGGGAATAACCTCCCTGAGCCTAGGAGCGTGCCAGCTCGCCGTGGGATAACAAAACACTATGGTAAAACAAAGCCAGGCTGGTGTGAGGTCTCTTTCCACATTATCAGGACGAGAAGCCTACAGCAAAGTACTGAGCAACGATCAAATCAGAGTCCAGAGACCCTTTTTACCAGACAACTCAGCAACCTCAAACAGATTTCTTGAGCTGATGTTCTTATCGTACGGGCCACTAAAGCCGTGTCCATCTCCTGCTTTGAATCAGCTTTCCATCAGCAGGTCCCATTAATCTCTCCCGTGCTATCAAGTCTGTTAGCGATAGGAAACTGCCTGTCTGAACTGCACTGTGCTCTCTCTCGGTGTAGATGAGCATTTTCCAAGCCTCTAAGAGGAAGTGTGTGACATCAACAGTATAGCTGAATAAAGAAAGGCTATGAATTAAAAGCCACTTCTTTCAAGCCCCAAGAAAGAAGAAACTACTTGCAAGGTTTTAAAAGGGAGTGAGGTAACGGATGGTTAAGGGGTTTATAGAGCTTTTTAGAGCAATGGGGGTTTTTAAACCCCCTCCCCAGCTTTTTCAGCCCAGCAACCTCCAGACACTAATAAGACACTTACTGATTCTTACAGACTTAGTCTGCAGCCTCTCCTATTTTGAATGGAAACGGATAGTCTTTACTAAGTCAGCAAAGTTAGTGCCCTTGTGTTTCACCGGAGATAAATTTACAGTAAGGAAATGCCTCTGCATTCAATTTACCACTCTGAAGAGAAAACAGCTCAACCCAGGCGACAAAACACTTTGATGGCCAGCAAGAGCTGCAGGGTGGACAAGGGTAGGAGCAGCGCGATCTGCGGCAGCACTGACAAATGTTGCAGCCTTTGCTTTTCAAGAACGATACCACAGTCTCAGTTATGTTGGGATAGACTTGTCACACAGACTGCTTCGAATCTTGTCCGCTGCTGACCATCAGCATCTCACAGAGAGCAAGCAACAGCACCGGTCAGGGGCTTCGACCTGCAGCCACTCAGCAGTGCAGTCAGACAACTCCTGTATCAACAGCAAAACGAGTTTGCATCGGACAGAGCGTTAAAACCAACATGCCTGGGCATCCCCGCTCGATCCGCTTCAGCTTTGCAGCCAGAGCCAGACGCAGATGGTACAAAGAGAAGGAATCATCTTCATTTACTGGGCTTCGGATGAGTTAGATGGGTTCAATCCCACTCAGATGCAATTTACATTTTGAAGAAAGAGACAACCTGGGGAGCTATAGATTTATTCGCTCCCTACAATAATTAGACTTCCCTC
>VZRI01004493.1:0-40891 GCA_013397515.1 Upupa epops
ATGGCAAAAGATTAGAAGCCATATGCTCCTCTGTAGCTGCCATGGTCAAGGGAGAGCGGGCCTTTGGTCTTAACAATTTCAGTGAGGCGCATAAGCNTCCCTCTGGGAGACAGTAGCTTGTCCAAACACGAAGGTGTACACCAATATGATGAACGGCAAATGGCGTTTATTTCCACGTGGCGTGCACTTATATACTCCGTGCCCTTCGTGTATGCCCATTTCTTACTGACATAGCAAAGTAGGGGAGGGCCTATTGCGTCACATCCCGCAAGCCCGCATGAGCCTAATACAAGAGTAGGAGATATTACAAGGAGATACAAGGAATAAAACAGTCCCTCAGCAGTTTCAAGCCTGCAGTGGTGATAGAGTTTTGCATTTCCTTTATTTGCTAAACTAAAACACTCCTAAATCACACTTTGCCATTGCAAGCATCATAACTGCATGGTGTGTTTTCAGCGGTTATAAATCAACAGCACAGTTAAAGTGATGCACACAATTCGGCAATATAATATCCATATACATACATAAAAACAGGTTCATCTCATATGAAACCACTTACACACATGCAGTTACAGCAAGCAATTGCAAAGAAACTGGAAGGAAAGAAAGCTACTAACATCTAATCTTCCCTCTCCTCCCACTTGTGAATTCATAATTTCCCCTTCACCATATCTACCTTCTTCCTGTTTTCCTGTAAATTTTCAGAATTACTCAACTGAAAGACAGTATTTCCTCATTTCTCACCTATCCACATAGAATATGGTATTCAGTTTGGGGAACCTCA
Source organism: Upupa epops (assembly GCA_013397515.1). Taxonomy (NCBI): domain Eukaryota; kingdom Metazoa; phylum Chordata; class Aves; order Bucerotiformes; family Upupidae; genus Upupa; species Upupa epops. The sequence continues at coordinate 785 of VZRI01004493.1, forward strand.
ATATAAAAAAAAGAAAAGAAATTCTGGTGTGGGTTCAAAGGAAGGCAACAAGGTTGATGAAATGTGTGATACGGTTAATTTAATGGTTTGACTTAATGGCCTTAGAGGTCTTTTCAAACCTAAATTATTCCATGATTTATGGTCTAGTGTACATATTCATCTGAATTAGTGTCTTGCTTTTACAGACAAAAAATATCCTTCTCTTCTCATCTATATTCATGATTTCATTCTTCTGACCTAACAACTGTACTAATTTCTTAATACTATAAGGCAAAACATTTTCATGACTAGTTTAAATAAATTTTGTCTGTCATTTGTTTCTGAATTCCTTCCTGAACCACCATCCTGACACTCTGTACAAACCAGCTACAACTAATTAGCATGAACTAAAGAATATTTCGATGTTACGCCATGAAGCAGTCATTGTTTTTTCTTTGTGATTTCAATACAAAAAGTGTATTTTTGTGTGTGGGGGTGAACTGCAGCCCTCTTAAATCACGACTGCTTTCATTTGGAAAAGTCTATCTCCCCTTCTAGCCCTATCACACAAGATTAGCTGATTCATTCATTCTAATAAACTACTTGCATATTTTAGTTCTATTTCTTGATCTCCCATCTTTGATCTAATGCAGGGTGAATTTCCTAACCTCTACATCAATTTGTAAAACCAATTTTTTTCAGTTGTGTCACACAAGGAGGTAATAAAATACTATGCTTATGATTTCCTTACTAGTCCCACTGAACCCTCCTGCTGTACATTGCTCAATTATTTAAAATAAACTTTTGGTAGTTTTGTGCATATGTTAAGAAACGTTTCCTAAGTATAGCTTATAAACTATATTTTTAAATGTTACAACTACTAACAATTAAAAAAATGTAAGGAAAAGGCAAGCAGTCCTTACAAGCATTCAAAGGTTTTCTACACTCCTTGTCCCTCCATGCTTTGTAAAACATAACCTCTATTTTATAGGATGCCATCATGTTTTGCTAAGATATATAAGGTTTATTCGGTATTCCCTCCTGTGTGCTCTAAAATATTTTGATTAATGAAAAAAGACATTTGAGAAGTAACTTTATGTTAAAAAATAAAAAAGTATTCATTAAAAGTTCTAGGACTGCAATTGCACAAGCCAAATTTTATCTGATAGCAGCTTGCAAATTCTTTTTAATTGACTGCATTAAATAAACTGACTGCACCTTTCCTATTTCTGTTAATTGGTATGTGCTAAGAATCATTGTGAGATGAAGAAGTAGGATGAACGGTACTGATGGTATCAAAGTTACAGCCGCCTGCCACTTCTGCCAAAAAGTAGACTGAAAGTTTCTAAAAAATAGTGCAATACATTATAATGAAGACTTAGGGAAGAGAAAGAGAACACTGGCATTTTAAACTTCTGTACCAGCTCTTGCAGAATTGATGACTGCAAGTGGGCGTAGCTGTCAATTAATATTCTCTGAATTACTTTATTACCCAGGGAAAACAGAGATGCCAGTGATTTTTAGTTTTACCCTCCTGAAACTGATGTACACATACACTGTGTCAAAGAGATACCTGATTATTTGCTATATGGTGAACATATATAATCCATGATGTCAGGTATGTCTGGGTTACAAATCAGAAAAACATATACCCTTCGGGGTAGGGCATTTCTGCTTTTCTTTCAGTAAAAATCAGAGCCCATCTCTCCTCCATGCCTGCATAGATCAACCTCTTAAGTAAGAGAAATCTCTGTGATCCCAACAGAGGGAGGATCCATGTGATCTTACTACTTTTCTTCTCATTGCTTTAGAGATGCCACTGTCGTGCTTTAGAGATGCCTTACTACTCCTTCCTGCATCGCCTGTCAATGAGTCAATCTTTGGAGAATATAATTTCCATTTCTACTGGAGTTTAGGAAATAACTGCTAGAATATTATGCATCTGTCAGATATCAAGCAATGTAACAGGCTTTCCTGCACAGAGTTTTCCATCCAGGATGTCCAACTTCATACCCATATGCATACTCTCCCTTTAATGTCCAGACCCACTGTCTCTTCTCAGGCAGTCTCCCACGAACATTTTTTCTGGCACTGGGAGGCACAAGTAAGTAAGAGCTTGCTCAGAAATCTGACATGTTCTCAGTGGTGGGATACAATGTGGGAGATAGAGTGGATTTAAGATCTTGATGAAAAATTAATGATGAATCTCCTCAAATTTCAAATGTTACACATCATATTGGGAACAGTGTCACAATTTCCCAGGTTATGTGCAACATAGAATAAAGACTATTAAAAGTTTTCAACGTTTATATACTTAGCACTGCAATTTCACTTCAGAAACATGCCTGACTTTTACACTTAATTAATCACCAGTCTTGATGCTGTTCTTTGATTCATCTTCTGTGTAATCAGCTATTTCCACATCCATCTCCTATTTTCTCTCCTTTAAGCTTTGCACACATATTATTCTTAAGTATTCTACTATATTTTCTGCTGCTTAGGGGGATGGGTATTTATTTTGCTTGGATTAATCTTGATGGCAGCTGTCTTGACCACATCTTAATCCCAGCCAAATCACTTGAACTAATTTCACAATCATTCAAGTAGCTATTGACAAAGTAAAAATAATACTGCAGTGCATAAAAGGTTAGAATAGCTTCCTTTCTGAGTTGGGTAGCAGTTAAAAACTCAGGCTAACAGCACAGGGAGATAGGTTGTTCTGAACTTAGGTAAACATGTATAGATCTAATTCCTAAAAACATTACAATTTTACAAAGTTTTATATCTTCAGTTTCTCAAATATTTCAAGGACTTCTGATTCAATCATTTATCTGTGTGCCCAATACAGTTTTGTCAATGCTAGGGCTATGTAACATCATTTTGGTTTTGAAAGAATTCAGGTTCTAACTGACATCTTCAATCAGTCTGAATCAATATGCTTTTATCAAAGATATGTACAGAAGTCTAAGTTGATGGGGTTTTGAGCAACCTGATCTAGTGGGAAGTGTTCCTGGCCATGATAGGAAGAGTAGAGCTAGAAGAGTTTTAAGGTGCTTTCCATTGTAAACCATTCTGTGACTCTATGATTCTACAAAACATTGGCAATTAAGGAAATAATAAACCAAATTTGCCATACAGCAGTCTTTGAGAATCATGACCTTCTTGCATGGTCCTTATGCTGTATGCTTTTTATATGGAGTTTATGTAGTGAGTGATTTGAGTATTCATACAATGATTTAGGTTGGAAAAGACCTTTAAGGCCACTGAGTAAAGCCATTAGACTAACTGTACCAAGTCCACCACAAAGCCATGTCCCCAAGCAAAATGAGTGCGTGATTGTTAAACATGTCCGGGGATGGTAGTTCAAGCATCATTTTGGGAAGCCTCTTCTAATGACTAAAAAGTCTTTCAATGATGGTAAATTTCCTAGTATATAAAGTATCTGCCCCTCTTGCAACTTGAGGGCATTTCCTCTTGTCCTAATGCTTCTTATTTATGAGAAGAGACTCCTTTCAGGGAGTTGCAAGCAGTGATAGGATCTCCCCTCACCTGGCTTTTTTAAAGACAAAGTAGCTTCAGTTCTCTTAGCCTCTCATCATAAGGTTGTTCTTCACATCTTTCACCAACCCTGTTGCCCTTCTAAGCACATGCTTCTCTTTTCTCCTTTCTGTCCTCTTTTCTTGTATTGAGGTGCTCAAAACTGAACAGACTACTCAAGGTATGGCCTCAGCAGTGCCAACTACAGGGACATAATCACTTTCCTACTTCTGCTAACTACACTATTACTGATCCAAGCCAGGACACCATTGGACTTCTTGGCTACCGGGGCACACTACTGCCTCATATTTAGCCAATGATCAATCAATACTAGATGGGTATAATTAAGCCATACATGTAAATGTACTTTTAATCTTTCTAGTCACAAGCTTATGTTTCTGAATATACTTTCTTGTGAAACATTTATATTTGTTTTCAGAAAAGCACTGTCTTAAAGTTTCTGTTATGAAATGGATAAAATCTGTATTTTAGTCTAGGAGAAAACCATTCATACTGGCCTATGGAATGAATTTGGTAGCAAGACCAAAAAAAATAATTTAAATTGGAAACTGTAGTTTTATCTTGAGATCTTTGGCCTGAATATCCAGGACCCAGCATTCCCAACAATTCTCCTAAAGAACCAGCTGGCATACTTGGAAGCAAGTTATTTGACATTTGACAAGAATGTGGTACATTGTATTTTGTCTGAGCCTTAAGTAATGTTTTGTACCAAGATAATTCTATGAATCCGATTACAACATTAATGTAAAAATTGTTCCAGCTGTCCAGAAGGTTTTGCTATTCGATGATATCATAACCATGACACTATTAAATCTCACAGCAGCTGGACATTTTACTCCAGTGAAGCAAGAATCCTATAGAGATATCAATTAGTGATGGATTTCCCGTATATCTTTCAGTGAAAAAATACCTAAGACTTCTGAAGCAGTGACAATGTCAGCATAATTTTTAAAATAACTATATATAATTAGTTAAAACTATTTTAAATTTGTAGGAAGGTAAAAGTTGTTAATAGCATTTATTTTGAAGTCTAAAAAATGTTGGGTAGTAAATCAAATTCACACAATTTATACATGCCTTTCTTCCTATTCATGCTTCCAAACACCGGTAGAAATAGTGTGAAAAATATATCAGTACACAGCTAAGATGAGACAAAATACTCCTCTCACTTTGTTCTGAACATAATTCATTTTTTTTGTGAAGGTATCCTCCTTTTAATAAAATTAAATCATAGCACACAAAGTGTGCTAATTTTCATTTAGAACCACATTTAATTTTCATTTAGAACCACATGTAAAGTTTCAGACATTATAGATATCTTGGTGATTTTCTTAATAGAGTCTAGTCAAAATATAGTCATGCTGGACAAATAAACATTACACAAGTGGCCATATACTCCATTTTTTTTATCATCTCATGAGACTTGGTGGACTATTGGCCAGTGCCAATAATGATGTCATTTTTTAAAACTTTAAATCTTTTTAAAGACACCAACAATTACTGCATAGCAGCCCTAACGCTACAGTACTGTAGGAAGACAAAGCGACCAATGAACAAAAACCTACCACATCAAGATTATCAATCTAGTGCAAAAAGGGACTATTGATCCCGCTTACTTTACACCTCAGTAAAGAGGTTCAGATCCTCAAAAATATTGATATAATGGAAGACAGGCAGGTGCATTTAGGAATTATAAAAAAATCTGTTTAAATTAAGCTTAGTTTGCTATCTCATTTAAATATCTGGACTGTCTCTTACTGCTTTCCATTACCTTCACAGGGAATGAGGAAGCCTACATATATGACTTGTCACCTCAGTTCTTAAAAAAGTAATGAATAGCACCCCTCAGCTTCATAAGTAGTTGGAGTCAGATACCTACAAATGAGATCTATAAAACTTGCAGCATGAACAAGTATAGCTGAAACTACCTGATATGCTGTCATCAGCTTTATCACTCTACACTGGAAGAAGATCTATACCCATTTCCTAGTGAACTTGGCATGGTAACAGAACATCATATGCATGAAAGAAATGTGAGACCACAGCCTTTGTTTTGTCTGTGAATTAGAAAACATTCTCAACCTGTTTGTTGACATGAATTAATGGATTATGCAGTCTCCATGTATTTATGCTGATATATATTAATTTCCAATATTATGTTCCTTTTTTCATTAGCATAACAACATTACATTTTTGCAGGAAATTTTACTTGTCTTATTCTATTCCCAGACATCTGCCCATAGTTCTTTTCTCTATGTCCATGGAGGGAAGGACACGTGGAGCAAAAATAGTCAAAGGACAGAAAAATAAAGTTAGGGATGGATGGGAAAGCTGATTTGGCCAAAGTTAGACTCTATCAAAACCCCTTGGGTTCTGTATTGCGAAACAGACCTGGAAACTTCTGGTTATTGCTCTACTGTTTGCTACTTATTTCTTTTGCTTCTTTTGGGTTTTGTTTGTTTTTTGGTTTTTTTTTAAATATCCTCCAGTGATCCTAGAAACAGCACAGTTTGTTTTCAAGCAAGAAAAACTGGTTGTTAGAACAAGTTAATATTAAGAAAGAATATAAGCTGGAATATAGAGGCAAGGAGAATGGTTTATTAATTTTGAAAGCTCACAGGTCCTAACCAGTCTTTTCTGTGTTGAGATAAATTTCAATCTTTAAAAGACTTTTACTCCAGAAGCAACAATCCTAATTTTAAAATTAGCAATCCTAATGTGAATTGAAGCTAGAGAATAAGTGTGATCAGGATTAAACCCTGCAGGAAGTCCTATGTAAAACAGAGAGCTTCAGCTACTTCACAGAGGAAAGTTTGATCAATGCTTTACAAAACAAAGCTTTTTTTACTTTTTATATGCACATTTTGGAGAAGTGATAATGTCAAAGAACAATGCCATAAAAATATATTCCTTCAGTGAAAAATATCACAAAATTGCAAATTATGTTCTCATCCAAGGGCTTTCTACAGGCCTTATGCAGAGCCTTCCTTTATTCTCCTCTGTGGTTAGGCACCAAGAGAGGCAGAGGGTTAAGAGCTCATCTCTGTCTGACATCTTCAAATGCAATTGCTGTAGTGCGTCTTTGGAGGAGTTGCCCTTACTTTGGCCCTCTGCCAAGAACAGGAAGGAGTTGGTGCTAGGTTTTCTGCATCTGAACTCTCAGCAAAAGAGGGGAGCACTGCAGGTTCACCCCCCACCAAAGAGGGTTTGCAGGCACAGAGAATGGCTTGTCTCTTTGGCCTCCCTGCTGCTTTCTTTGCATTAGAGCTTCCATGCAAAATAGGTCCATTTCTACCCCCGCAGAAGAGCAGCAGCCAGGTTTAGATTTCTTTTGTGTTCCACTCTTCGGTAGCAGGGGTTTGAGAGCTATTGATTGCCACCTCCACCTCCCCATCCCCCTCTTCTAGAGGAGCTCTCTGTCTCTCAAGACAGCTGCCTTCCTCCCTTCCTCCCTTCCCTGTTTTGTTGTATTTTTTCTAAAAATTCAGGTAATTAAATAGTAGAAAGAAGTTTATATTTTTTCAACAAGTAGATTATTCCTAGATTTCTGATCACCACCTGTTATAAATGACCAGCAACTGTAATTTTGCAATAGGCTTCCTGAAGTATTATCCAACTCTTTAACTGCAACAAGAAAATCAAAAATCCATTGATTTTGTGTAGCAAGCCACAAAAACTTCACATAAACTTCTGCAGCTTCCTGTAATAATTAACCACAGCTGCTACATAAAGTCTCCATGCGAGCAACACAAAATACGCTTGTGATAAAACATAGCTTCAGATATTTAGTGGTGTGTTGAATTATTAACAACACTGAAGTTTGGTGGGGACAAAGGCAACATTGCACTCGTCATGTGGGGCCACACCTGTTGTAGTGGAAAGGCCTGCTACAGGGCCTTCTCCTCTCTTTCCTTCTCCCCTGCGACTAAGGCTCTGAGAGAGGGAGCAGGTTAAGAGCTCACCGTTGTCTGTCATCCTCAAAGCCGATCCAGCTGAGAGAGCTAATTAGGAGCTGTCCCTCTCTTTGGCCTGCTGCCAGGAACTGGGATGAGCTAGTGCTGGCTTTCTGCATTTGAGCTCTCTGGCAAAAGAGGGCTGTAGTTGCTCCTGCAGCAAAGCTGCAGCTAAGCAGGCTTCTGTATTCCACCTTTCAGTGGTGGGAAGGCAGAGAGCCTTTCTCACCTCCTGTCCTGGCAGGGGGTGTGGGCAGAGGAAGCTCTCTTGCAGAGAAACGCTCTGTCTTACAAGACGTACCAAACAAGGGCAGAAAACATGAAGTCCACTCCCTTTTTATAGGCTCTGTCCACCAATCATCTGTAGAGTCAGGACACTGACCCAGAGGTCTGCTGGGAAAGCTATATCTAGCTTCAAAATAATTTTAAAATTGCAACACCCCCACTGAGGTTTCTCCTACCTGGAGCATGACAGTGAACCACACAAAAATTGCAAACAGCTCACCATTTAGAGGCTACAGTGCTAACTGGTGCTTATCAGCTATGACTATGGGAGACTGCTTGACTGAGCAAGTTGTCCTTTAACCTGTATTGAAACATATCTGTTAAGTGTAATTCTTCTCTACTGGAGCGGTGGTTGCATAGGTCCTCCACAAACCAGATTTAGTCTCAGCAAGAAGACAGCAAATAAAAGCAGTGTCCTAATCCAAATCTGATGGACAACAAGGCTCATGAGGTCAGGCACAGGGTATATATGTAGTATGAACATATACTTTATATATAGAACACATATAAATATGTGTGTGCTGCTACATATACAACATATTTGTATATCTGACCCAAATTCACCAGAGATATTACACACCTCATGCTCAGCTTCTAAATGTCCATCTGGACATTGAGTCACTGACTGCTTCTCTCTGGATGCTACCAAGTACAACATCAGATTACTGGTTGAACTTGATGATCTTAAAGGTCTTTTCCAACCAGAACAGTTCTATGATTCTATGAACTTTGGTCTCTCATGTTTTTACCTTCAAAGTCCCTTTCTATTCTTATAAGAAAACTTAAAAGTTGGTTGTGTCTGTGTACAATTAGGTAGCCCAGTATATACACCAAAAAGAATAAATATTGTCTCTGCACATAGTGTGTGTGTATAAGTCAAAGCACATTTCTCTTCTAATAATTCTTTACCAAAAAAAATAAATATAATACTATAATATAAAATTATATACAATAATAATAATATAAACCAAAAATGTCGTTCATCCAAATGCTTCATTGTTCTGCTAAACCAGTCATTATCTGATCATTGTAGCAACTTTCATGTCAAATTCCTGGTAGATGTGGAAGGAGAGTCACATCAGCAAATGCTACCTATGCAAGGGAGTCTTACATAGTAAACCAAGGAGGAGATTCAGCAGTTACACCTTTCAGTGTTTATCCCAGCTATACATTATTTTTGGCACACTGTATTTAGCTGATGTAGTATTTCACAGTAGGTTCACATGCTCCTTCTCAGCTACTATCATAGAATCATCAGGGATCAGAAAGGATCACAAAACCTCGTCTAGTCCAAACCCCCTGCCACAGCAGGACACCCCAACCAGGTCCAAGTGGGTTTCAAATGCCTCCAAAAAAGGAGACTCCACAAAACTCCCCCAGGAAGTCCTCTCCAGTGCCCCATCTCCCTCCTTGGGAAAAAGTTATAGAATCAGTAAACTTCCTAACTTCCAATTATGCCACACACTGTTGAAGCAAGTATGGTAAAAAAGGTATATTACAGTGTGTCACCTGGAGGCTGACAAGCAGTCTGTACTCTTGTCTGGACTCAAGAGGATATACCTTCAAGACAATAGGCAAGTATTTTCCTTCAAAGTGTTAGCATTTTTAAGGCTAAAACCAGGCTGTTAAGAGGGAAAATCTCTAGACAGCAATCACACCAGCAGCAAGATCCCTAACACTTCTGCAACTTTAAATGGTTCAGGAAACCCCAAACTTTATCAGGAAAATAAAGTATGTTTTGTTAAATATGTCAAACTGTCTAGATTTAGTGAGACAGTAACACAATCACTGCAGGCAAACAGAGAAGAGATAGTGTAGGCAGTACAACTGTAGGTCATTTCAGTGTGAAGCTACCAAGCTCTTCCTGAATACTTGTGCATCCTCAAGATCACTTTTTCATACTGTAAGCAGAGTGTATACCTTTATGAACACACACATAGGTTTACAAAAGGCACAAAGGATCATAGCTGCCAAGCATTCTATATTTTGAGTCCATTTCATAGGGTCATTACCTTTTGTAGCATTTTTTTTGTGTGTGTGTTACAAATTGAGTGGACAAGGGAGGGGTTAAAACTCGGACTCTAGATGAATCTTAGGAGAGTCCAGAGAAGCTTGGTAGGAATGTCAGAGAGACCTTAGGGACCTTGAAGTCATTACTCTGATTACTAATTGGTATGCATCTTGTGAGGGACATGAAGAAAATGAGTTTGGCATTTTTTTCTCAGCAGGGCTGCCTTGTGGCATCCACTGTGAAGAAGTATAATCTATATGGTGCAAAGCAAAAGTCATCAAACCTCCTGCCAAAAGGTAGACAAGTAAATTTTTTCTGGGTCCTTTTCTTTTGGGACGTTTGCCAGGTGAAACATTCTAGAACGTCACCAGAATTTCCATAAACATGTATCTCTTTCTCACAATCAAAGGGATCTGAGAGGTTAATTCCCTACACTTTTGTGATTTTCTGATGGTTAGGGAAGTCAATCGCCTTTGCTCTTCATACCTTGGTTGTCCAGCTTTAGGACATGGTAATCAACTTTACATTTTCTCACCAGTAGTGCTTTGTATAATGCAGCCAAATTTTATGGTTGCAGAAAGCAGTAGCGGGCCAGGCCAAGAGGCACTTCTGACTCTACATGAATATGAAATTTTACATTGCATTTGCAGCTCTTCATATTATTGTCATCATTATTTGACATGGTTTATTTTTCACACTGACTGCATTAAGAGACTCTCCCAAGAGAGTCCCGTTAAGAGACTGATCCCCAAGAACAGTACTGTCTGGTATAAATAGAATATTATTCAGATCCAGAGAGGCCACTCAATTCATGGCATATTCATGCATGATGTAGTACTATATTCACTGCAATTTATAAATCCTAGCTGTGCAAACATCCAGTGTGACCTACTCCTTGGTTCTTGCTATTATTAGTTTTTTCTTTTTTTCTGGTTCAGACAACAGTTCCCTTTCAAAAATTGGTCAATTACTTATGGAAGAATACAGAGGGCATAACACTGAGCATATCAAACAAGGATGTGTTCAGCCAATACCCAATATGACACTAAAGGAACCCAATCTATCATTATTATTTCTATGTGCTATCCCACTAGCAGTAAAAATCCCTGCAATTTAAACTTCTTTTTCAGCTTCTTACTTGTTTAAGCTTAGTGCAAGACAGAGCTCCACAAAAAAACATCTGGAATTTCAGGCATAGAGACTTGTCATTCCCTTTACATGACAAATTAAGTTCTGATAAAAACAGGAATTAATCTCCATTTCACATCTGGAGAACTTTATCATTAAGAAAGGAACTAAAGCATGAACTCTGAACATAAATTTCTTATTTGTTTGCAATGCCACAAAATATCTCACATGAGATAAAGGGTCTAAATGAGAGGTTTAAATGCCTTGAGAATAAATTGTTATTTTTACTTCATGGTTAAATTGCTGAATCAAAACTGACTGTCTGAAGTAAAATGAAACATTAATTTTATTAAGTTCTCTTATTAAAAAAAAAAACAAAACACTTCATTTAGGGGCTACCAAGTCAACTTCAAATGTTTGAGAATGTCATGAGAAGTTATGAAGTTGTTGGTATTCTGAATATTTATAAATAATTTTTAGTAGGTGTTATGTTTTCTAGTGTACTCTTAATGTTTAAAAGCACTAGTTACCTCAAAAACTCTAGTTTGACTCACTAAGGCCCCTGAAAAATCAGCTTTACCTGCATATTTAATTATAGTCTGGCCAATGAATAAGTATTTCTTAACAGTCAGATGGAATCGAACATATCATATCAGATAGCACCTCCCCATAGATAGCTTTTACTAGAAATTATTCTGATAGCGATGAAGTTTAGTTATAGCAAAAACTATATGACAGGTTTCTTGTCTTTCCTTCTAATCTCCTCAGTGATTAAGCAGCACGGATAGATATTAAACATTAGAACAAAAAAGGTTTTGTACCCAGAAACCCCCTAAGCATTTAATTAATGATTAATTCATCTCTGAGTCGCTGGAACTGCTGAGGGAAAATTAAACTTATTTCAAATGAGAAATAATGGGGACATACTCGCTACCAGAGTACGGTTTTCTATATCTGGCTTTGTAATGGTCGGTTTTGACTCTGTCCATACCTAAAGCATCTTCCCAGTGATGGCATCTACTGACTATTTCAGCTAAGGTTGAGGTTCTTGGAGTACCTGCAGTGTTGTGCAATTGTTTTTCCTTTCTACTGAAAGGGACATTTTCATGCAGCTCTATTCATCAGGCATAGACGTTTCTAAGCACTTTGTATCACTAACAGGTTTGTGATACAAATTGAATAAAATAGAATTAGAATATAGAATAAAAGCTTACAGTCTCAGTAGTGCTTCATTAGCAATAATTCTGTAGGGCTGCAAGAAGGAGAATGAAGACAAAACTCTAATGCTAACAAGAAGAAAAACATAAAAATAGTTCATTTTGTTTCCAGGGAATAGACGACTTCAAGTGTATTGGAGCATGTGTATCCAAGCATGCAAAAGCTTACTAATGCAATTTCCCCAATTTGTAATTTTCTGATATGTTAAGCACATGAAAAAACACTTTCCGTCTCAGTTTCTGTCTCAACATTCTCTCCCCGTATATATATATATATATAAATCACACGTGGAGGAATGGAATAATTCCCTGTTAAAAAAAATCTGCGAAAACACCCAGTTATATTAACATCAGAGGAATATTAGTTTAAGCAGTATTGCTATCCTTAATTGTGTCTTTATCTCAGTAGTAGAGATGTGGGCTCTGAAGGAGGCTTCAAAATTATAAGGACTTTATCACTTCAAGTCAACATCACAAAATACAAACCATTTGTTTGTTGCTAACAGTGTAAGTTCCAGTGAGCAACACTTTGCAGAGCTTTCATTTTTCAAGTGGTCTGATACAATCAGTACAATAGATTAATCCTGACAAAACACATGCAGCAAGGGTAAAAATACAGTGTCAAATTATACTGACAAAATAAAACAAAACCAGAGTATTTCATTCAAAATTTCTGTCAGAGCAGCCAGAAGCTGCAAAATACATAAAATTATCCCTGAATCACAAACCAAAATTGAAATTTGGATATGCTTCCTCAAAGGAAAGAGACAATGAAACATTTCTTCTAGCTCCTTCATACTATCTACAAATCATTGTGGCCCACATACACATTTGTCATTCAAGTAAACCAGACATCAAGGGTACTGCAGTAGAGCCTGGTACTCCCAGGTGCTCCCAACCCACCAGACTGGCCTTGCTTGGGGAAAAGGGGCTGGGAAGACTGGGCATGTCCGGTACCCACTTTATATTGATTTTACTATATTGAGAGTTTGTTTATACACTGTTATTTTCTATTGAGGAAAAGTCCCACCACACCATCAAGATGCCATTAATTTATAGTAATGACTACACATTGGATTAGATTCCTGAGTATTTATTCTCTCTGCCATGTGGGGATATGTTTTATCTTCAAAGCTGACATGTCCACATAGTGTTTCAGTTCATGGGAATAGCTATTATAAAATCTACAACATTCATCTGTAGATTCTTCACTTTTTCTGTTCTTTCTCTCCAACAGCTCTTGCACAGGAATCTTTTCAGAAAAGAAAATATAATACTTTCTCAATAAAAATATAAAAGGGAGAAAAGTATAATGGGGAAATATAAATAAGAGGACTTCTTTAGATCTTTTGGGGGGGTTATTTCATCAAAATTAATAAGCTGTGTGTAACCTGAACCTCTGATTTGACACAACATGCACAAAAATAATGTTTGAAAAAGAGAGAAAAGTATATGAAAAGTTGCAAATGTAATTTGTTGTAAGTAATACAGAAGAAAAGTATAAAGATACACCACTGGAGAAAGAGACTCCAAGACAAGGGAAATAAGTATAAATGGCTGCCAATAAGAGGGTTTGGAAAAATGTGCGAGTCAATCCATGGTGAAGTTGCAGGAAATTCAAGGAGTGCTTTGAACAAAATGGTCTCTTTCTGTTTGGCCTCAAAGCTTTCCTGTTAGAGTCAGGTCAGTGAATATATTTTATCTTGGGAATACATTAAGAGAAAGAGTAGAGGGCTTTCTGACTGCTAAATAAAGCCTAAACTATTTATACCTGATAAAAGGGAGGAAGAAAATCTTATAGTGCCAGGCATTTTTCAGGGATTTAAATCACCCTGTACGTGATTTACAGCTCTGCCACTGATCTATTGCATGACCTTAGGCAAGTCATTTCACCTTTATGCCTTGGTTAACCTGGTATACCGACATAATAACACTGAGTTTTACTGAGTTGTAAGATGATGAAAAATTTCTTTCCTAGAGCTAAAGCCTCCTGTGATATGAAAAAAACCTCACCAGTGATTAATGCAACCCATTGTTCAAAGTGAGCAAATGTACCTATGTGTTTGAAAAAAATAATCTCAGGCTTTAATGATCTGTTGTTTCATTTATAATCTCAATTTGTGGGCATTTATACTCTCAGTGTGGGCAGGTTTGATTAAAAAATGTCATGGGTGTTTCATAAGATGAGCCAAGGAGTGGATGTGTGAGGATCTCAGTGGTAAGGAACATGCAATATAGCAAATTGGAGTCCCTTTGCATTCCCTCCAGCATGCCTCTGGCTGTAGGAACCAGAATCTAGCCCTAAATTAATAATTAGCACTTTCAGTTTAAGGTCTCCAGGAAATGTCATGAGGACAGGCAGAAATAGTAGAAAACGTTAGTGGGCAGTGTAGAAAGATAAATGCCAGGAGATTTATACCCAGCATTCTTGACAAGCAAGAACAGACTATCAGGATTTAAATAACCCACTGGCAAGACCTTTCACACCAATTTGACTGTGGTGGGAGGAGAAAGTCTACAGGGATGGCCTGTGTGTGTCTTCACAGGTAATAAGAAAGAGGTACCCACATCAGCACACGAGTACAGAAAGAGCTAAAATCCCTGCATTTACAAGTGGCTAAAATCTCATTTACAAGGTTATGCTTCCCCTTAGCTGTGTATGCACTTTGAATTTAGCAAAAGAAAGGCAGGGTTCGGGGGCAAAACTTTTGACCAACAGAAAGAAAATGGATTCAATTCAGCAATAGAATTATCACAAAAACAGTATTAAAGGCTGCTTGTAAAAATCTTGTCTTCCAGTACAATAAGATGGCATATTTTTCCTTTGAGATAATGCTTCCAATGTTCCCTAAATTCTTAGAGATGAGCCTAGTAACATATTATGGGCACATGTTCATGGCAATCCTACACCAGAATGGAATTTTATATACATAAATATTTTCAATAATGTCATATTTAGTGTAATTTTAAAAATATTGCCCATTCCTCCTACAGGTACACAATTAAATGAGATCATAAACACAAACCATAGGTAATAAATAAATGTTCAGAACAACATAGCTTCCAAGTACCCTGTAAACTATCCTAAATAATTAGGCACCAATATTTCCAGTGTTGATATTTCATTCTTTAGGGTTGTAACATGCCACCGAGTCAGCTGGAGAATTTTTTTATTATTAAGTATTAATTCATTATGTAATAGTCATGAAATAGTTGTTGGAATAAGTTAAACTAAAATATACATGTCAATAACATTATTAAAATTCAGCACCTGTTTTACATCTTGATTTCTTAAGCTTTAGATGATATCAGTTTGAGAGTTAAGCAATAAACTTGAGATGAGTCTGTGACCAAAGATTTTTGATCAGGACAAGAATTAGTTGACCCGGGAACTGTGAAGCCATAATTGAAAATTTGGAACAGAATTCAAAATGTATTCTTCCCACTTGTGAAAAAGGTTGAAATTTGAGGAACCAAAAAGACATAGGATCATATACTACCCCATCTTAATCACTACTGCATGTATGTCCTTTTCTGTCCAACTGGGACTGTACAAACATTTTTAAAATATCTATGTAATTATTAACATTTATATCGTGTATGGCGTGTATACATATTTTACATATGTGTGCGCATATATATACAGACACCCAAAAGGAAAAACAAGCAGATGATACCATATTTTTAAACAAAATATTTGGGTCAGATAAAATATATCCTTATGTTATACAGACAAAAATATCTTTTTTTTTTAAATTTGCCTACTTCATAAAGCCAAAACCCATCACAGGTGGTCATAGTCATATTAGAAGAACCAGTCTGATAAAGGTCAAAGATGTACATGGGTTTTGGTAATTAAACAACCTCCTGGATTAGCAAAGGTTTGCAGCCAGATGTATTAATGCAGCCATAGCAGCACTTCTAGAGCAGTACAGGCTAGGAAGCAAATCCTGATGGGATCTAGTCCTGAGCTGTTGGACTTCCTTCCTTGGCTGTAGAGTGTACCAACTTCTGGCTTTGAAATAAACCAGATTTCTATGCACTCACACCACACAGGTAAATGAGCAAATTATGTCTGAGGGGCAGTATTGTCATCCACCATGTTGTGCCTTTCTTGTCAGGAAACTAGACAAAACACGCACTGAAAACTATATGGCTTTCAAATCCTGCTGAGGCTGAGTCATAAACAATGACTGCAAGCTGTCCCAGGATACTAAGATTTACCTCTATATGCGGTCCCTGGTGGCAATACAGGCATCTCTCCTTGCTTCCTGGCAGCAACAGAGGCACCAAAAAGGTTAGACAGCAGCTGAGCTGGGATTTTGAGTATGAGTGCTGCTGAATCCCTATGGCTTTAGCCGCTGGTCCTCATTTGGGTATTAAAATAGCTTAATTTAGCTGGCAGATTTGAAACTACTCCACAGGAAAAAAAAAAAAAATCTGGCTTGAAATGTGGCTGCTGAGCAGTTTCAAAAATCTGATCTTGTGCAAACACACCGTAAATGTAAGCAAAAACTGATCTATTGCTGAATTCTTTATGGATTGAAAACAATCCAAGACTTGATAAATATACACAACTTTTCACTTTGACCACATTTTGCCTCATATTAGGTCACTAGCCAGGAAGACTCTTGCCAGACTCTTGCCAGCAGTCAGTTAAAAGAGAGAAGGAAACAGTTTTATTATTTTTATTTATGATGACAAAAGGAAAATCATTAAAACCCCAAGTTTTAAGTGCTAATTCATTTCTGATAAGTAGTAAATGAGCAGTATTTCACTGTTCTTGTGGGGTCCTGCAGGTAAATAATTAATGGTATATAATAAGTGTCATAAATGCTCACAGTTTTTCAGCAACTATTTATACATGAGCTCGTTCTGCAAACTCTCCTGCTACTGTAATAATGATGACCTGATGACTGCCATGTATTACAAATTGTAAGATGGTAACACCAACAATTTCTGTGGTTAAGTTTGTATTGATCATTCCCAGGTTAAACTAATTATTTGTTGCCTCCAAACCATATTTCAGGCTTATGCACCTTTTTACTGTTGTACTGTTCATCTTTTATTTCACATCTGAAGCATCCAGTATGACTCTGCAATGACCTGGAGCTGAGGGTAGTCACAAGTTTTTTTGCTTTTGGTTGACCAGTGTCCCCAAAGTGCAGTCACACTATGTGTATGTATTAACTTCAGCACAGAGATGATGCTCCAAACCTTATAAATAGTCCACCCTTTTAGCTGGACTGTCAACTCAGAGATGCTTTCAGCTCTTGAAAAGATTCTGAGGTAGACTATGGCCATTAACAATCAGGCTATAGGATGCTCATGCAGGAGGTAATGCATGAGGCCCTACTGTCAGGTATCTGGTACAGGTGCACTGCCCACACACATGTAAATAAATCCCAGCTACCAAAGTGCCTGGCCACTCTGTTATCCTCTGTACTGCACACCTGAAATTGATAAAAAACAAGCGAGAGGAGAAATTTGGCTGGTTTGGTTTGGTTTTCATTTTGAGATGAGAGGATGTGGGTGCAGAGAAAACAGAGAAAAAAGAATACTGCACCTGATTCACAAAGTTGTATTTTACAACAGGAAACAGAAAGTGCCTGTAAGAGCTGTAGCAGGTCACCCACCACTTCCTCTTTAAGTATGATGATGCAATTGAACTGGCGAATGAAGTTGCTAGGGCGTTATCCATCATGGCAGTCCAGTAAAGTTTCTGGAAAAGGAGAAATATATCCCCCATTTTTTAAAAATATGACCTGGGAAACTAGAGGCCAGCCAGCCTCACCTCTGGGCCTGGCAAGATCATGGAGCAAATTCTCCTGGGAACTGTGATAAGGCTCATGGAAAACAAGGTGGTTATTGGTGACAGATTTCCTTCAGAAATGAGCCTCCCTAGCTAGAATCACTGGAGATGTTCCCATTCCTCTTCTTGGAAGAGCCCTTGGCCTGAGTAAAATTTGTTTACAATGGTTTTCACAAGGTAATAAAGGTGTTAGATAGGGTGTCAAATTGAATGTCCTATGTTCTTGTATTATAAATGACTGTATTGTATAGTCTAAATAAAAGCTCTCAATTTATTGTCTCAATATCATTTATTGCATGTCAACTTTACATAGTCTCCTTTGTTTTCCCAATTTTCTAATACGTTTCAATACTGTCCATAGTTTCTTATACAGAAAGCTTTTGAACCTGTAATTGGTTTTGATGTTTATTTATGAACTCTATTTTGCTTCCATTTCTGCATGAGAATGCAGCACTGCAAACAGTCATCAATCTGGTTGATAGCAGACCGCTAATACTTTTTGTATTCCTGTCTGTGCTCTGATATCTAAATATTTTTATTCATTACTTTAAACTAACAGAGAGACCCCCGCAGTTCTATTCTGCAATTGGACCTGTATACAGGTTCTTTCATTATGTTGTTCATAATAATACATAAGTCAGTCTTCAAGGAGGAGCTTAGCAAATTCTATTTGTTTAAATTGAAGTCATGATTTTGCTGAAGGCAGACATAGTCAGGACAGGGTACAGTGAAGACAGTATATAAGGTAGCAACACAATTCCTGTACTCTCAGGAGATCAAGAATCATACCATGATATCACAGTTCCCAGTGACATTTGGAGAGGAGGAGAAAAAGAAGAGGGGAGTCAATCTCTTGGGCCTCTTTCCCTGCCAGTCCCCTGTCCCATGGGATTTCCCCCAGCAATTGCCTGAAACTGCCAAAGTTGGCCCTCCTGAAGTCCAGGGCTGTGATTCTGCTAGGTATTCTGTTCCTACCACACAAGACCCTGAACTCCACCATCTCATGGTCACTGCAACCAAGGCTGCCCTGAACCTTCACTGCTTCAACCAGACCCTCCTTTTTGATGAGTACAAGATCCAGCAGGGCTCCTCTCCTAGTGGGCTCCTCCACCTTTTGCATCAGGAAATTGTCACCAATGCACTGGATGAACCTCCTGGACTGGGGATGGCTGGCTGAGTAGGTCTTCCAGCAAATATCAGGGTGAAACCAGAGGCTGTCACAACAGAAGTGTGAGGGTCATAGACTTGAATTTCACTTTGACCAGCAGTACCAGAGTACACACTCAGGCATTTGCTCCTCAACGCAGGGGTATGGACAGCTGGATTCTCGCTCACAGCTTCCTGTGAAGTAATGATGACACTGTGCCAGTGAAGTAATTATGAAACAGGATACACTACCTGCTGAAATCTGTCCGTTTCCAAGACAGTTCTTGCTTCAGAGCAGTCTGTCTTCTGCTGAAAGCTTCTTCACAGCAGCACCATTTACTGTGATTCTGAAGGATTTTCTGCTACCATTGTGCATAAGTGTAAGCAGAAGTGTTGAAAAAGTTTGCTGCTGTATCTGCTCTTACTTTAAGACTATATGTACAAAAAAAGTCTCTTAAGCAGTACCAAGATCCTTCCTCTTTACCAAGTGAATAATGAAAAACAGACAGATATCTGCTATTAAGATAAACTGCTCAGTGGAAGTTTCTTGTGTTTAGTGAAATGAGAATAGAAGATATTCCCCACCTCACCAGCTATGGATTATCTCACAGAATAGCAACAAACTATTATTAATTATCTTTCCTTACTATAAACTAGTGAAATGGCACTGTAAATGTTTTCCTTTTGTAACTATAAACATCTTTGTATAATCAATCATTTTTCAGTTTAAGGGGCCACATCATTTTTACTGGGAAGCAGTTTATAAAAATACTTGAGAGTGAAAGATTGCTAATAAAGTTTTAAAAGTACAATGTATGTTATTTTAGGTTAAACAGTAACTCAATATTTGTTGGATGTTTGCACTGAGGTTCAGACTACGTCAAATTATGCAGATAATCTGCTTTCAAAAGGGAACTGAAAAAAAAGAGTGTAGTTAGGACCTCTCTTATGGTTCTCAATTTAGTTTCTGTAAAATAAATTACACTTGTAAAGAAAGGTTTTTGGAAGCTGCTTTGTAGGATGAAAAGGAGAAATAGGTATTTAAGATGCTTTGGTTATGTACATTTCCCAGAATAATCATATTGTTAATATCACATGAGAAACTGCTTACTCTTCTTGCTTCATATTTCCTGTATTGACATCACAAAAATTGGCAGCACATAGGTAACATATTTATAATTTACATTTGTCTTCCTTAGTAGCTATGTCAATACACTCCAATAAACATAGTCTAGGATTCCAAGTGTCCTGAGGAACAACAGACCCAGAGTCTTTTCAGCAGTGGAACTGCAAAAAACACCCCAATCCCTTTCTTCAATGCTATTATGGGACTTCTCTCTGAACAGGATCCCTTTACATCAAAACCATCTTTTATATTGTTGACAATGTCCCCTTGTTATATTGAGGGATGGCACTGAAAGGAGACAGTCATCCAAAAAGACTATCCTGTTCTCAAAACTATCTAGATTATAACTTCTGTAAGAGGAAGGTTGGTTTTGGCTGGTAAAGAAGCTGTAAATTGCATTTTTTGCACACTATTGGAAGCAACCTAAACCTGTGAACTGAAGGATTAGGACTCTTTGTTCAAATACTTCACAGGTTCAAAGATTTGCAGGTTGGAAGGGACCTCAGTGATCATCTAGTCCAACCTCTTAAAGCAGCATACAGTATAAATGAACTGGCTCAGAACCCTATCCAGGTGAGCCTTAAAATTGTCTAAAGTTGAGCAATCCACCACTTCCCTTGGAAGACCCTTCCACTGTCTAACAGCTCTCATCATGAAAAACTTTCCTCTCAAATCCAGTCAGAATCTCTCCTGGAGCAACTTGTAACAGTTCACCCTTGTCCTTTCTACAGGACTTCTTGTGAAAAGGGAGTCTCCATCCTCTTGGTAACCACCCTTGATGTACTTCACAATAAGGTCCCCACTAAGCCTTCTCTTCTCAAGGCTGACCAGACCTAGTTCTCTCAGTCTTTCATATCGGAGGTCTTCCAGTCCCCTGATCATCCTGATAACCCTTCTCTGGACCCTCTCCAGTCTGTATGCATCCTTTTTGTCTAGTGGGGACCGAAACTGAACGCAGCACTCAAGGTGTGGTCTGACCAGCACTGAGTAGAGGCAAGATAACATCTTTCTCTCTGCTGATGATGCCCTTGTTAATGCAGCCCAGCATCCTGTTGGCCTTATTTGCTGCAACAGCACTCTCTTCACTCACATTGAGCTTGCTGTCCACTAAGACCCCAGGTCCCTCTCTACAGGGCTACTCTTCAGCCAGGTGGATCCCAGTCTGAGTTGCATTTGAGGGATGTCTATTCCCAGGTGCAGGACCCTGTACTTGTCCTCACTGAATTTCATGAGGTTCCTGCTGATCCACTCCATCACCCTGTCCATGTCTCTCTGGAGGGTGGCTTCCCCTTCAGGAGTGTCAACTTTCCCAATCAGTTTAGTGTCATCAGCAAACTTCATCAGGGTACTCTTGATCCCAGCATCCAGATAATTTATGAAGATATTAACAGTGTTGTGCTCAATACTGATCCCTGGGGGAACCCACTAATGACCAGTTGCCAGTTTGAGAAGGAGCTATTTACAACCACCCTCTGGATACAGCCTGTCAGCCAGTTCTTCACCTGCCGCACAGATCACTTGTCCAGGTCATAATGTGTCATTTGCTCAAAGAGGAGGCTGTGGAAGGCTGTGTCAAAAGCCTTGGAGAAGTACAGATACACACTGTCCACTGCTTGCCCTGCATCAACTGAGCAGGTCACCCTGTCGTGGAAGGCAACCAGATTTGTCAGACATGATCTGCCCCTGGTGAATCCATATTGGCTGTTCCAAATCACATTTTTCAACATACTTGTGATGCTCCCCAGGAGGATTTGCTCCACAATTATTCCTGGGCTTGAAGTGAGGCTAATGGGTCTATAATTACCTGGGTCTTTCTTGAAGCCCTTCTTGTAGATAGGACTTGTATATTTCGTACCAAATATTATATTTTTGCAGACCAGATTATTAAACATAAAGATGTAGGATATAATTCTACAGCCAAATTAGGATGTAAATTTTTTCTTTAAAAACATTTTAAGGAAACAAAGTTTAACAAACTTAGCTCTTGTATTAGGTATGTTTCAGCCCTTTCAAGATCTCTTCTGTACAGGTTTCTGTTACTCTTCCCATAATGGTCGCATATTTCTTAACACACTGGATTCACAAAATTTCAAGAAATTCATTTATCATGGGAACATCACTCTACTTGTGAAGCTAAAACAAGTTCCTTCCATAAATGAAAATATATTTGGATAATGCCAGATATCTGTTAAGGACAGAGATTAAGATAAACTTATTTTCAATCAAGTATTCTGATATTTCGTACCCCATCTCAATATGAAACAAAGATTTTTGAAGATTTGTAATCAACAGATTAGATACCTATTTGACACACAACACAATAGTGATCAATCTGTATCCACATTTGAATGATTATTGTTTGATTTACACAAAATATCCAGTCTTTTTTCCTAGTTGCATCTCACACATTGGTTCATATTTTCTCAGTTTCACATAATAGAAATGCAAAGAACATTTTATCTAGAAAGACATCTAGGAAATTTAACCTTGCATATAGAAGATTGAGTGGCACTAGTTGTGCTACTAAAAACTTTATCAGCAGAATTAAGACATCTTCCAGAAACCCACAACCAAAATATAACAAATTGAATCACATTTAAGCTGATGGATAATTTGATCATTTGTCCCTCATAATTTTTTCTTTCTGTGAAAAACATATATAGAGGCAAAGCATTTGCTTCCACCAAGTGGGACAATGTAGTGCACAATTTTACCCAGTGACTCCTTCCACTATTGGATGACTGTATGTGTCGCTACACATGTTCTTGTCTAATTAGTTGCACACCTCAGAGAGACTGCCAGGAACAAAAAGAAAAAGCCAGGGGGAGCCTACATAAAGCATTAGCCAGCCTTTGAATAATGACAGTGTTATGATTTATGTGTGATTTAGACATTATCTGATATCACTAAATTCCATAAAACCAGTGAAGCCTCATGTTCAGACAGCAGTGTGTTCAAAGACATGCTAATGGAATGATCTGAAGTTTGAATTTATCCTTTTTTGTTGCATGAATTTTAGTTCACAGAGATTTTTTCATAGAACCCCAAACTTCTCACTTGTTTGTTTTATAACTGGCTGATACCTGCTCCAGCACTTTGAAAATCATGGCTATAATGTAGAAATACCCAGAGCTCTGGTCTATTCATCGTAAGTATACATGGCTAAAATATAGTGATAGTCAAACTATGCTTGTTCTCAACTCGCAATAGTGAGTGTTCAAGGACTGACAAGTGAAGTATTATCACTAATTTCCCCTCTTTCATCCCCATATAAATGAAGACTGAAAAGCTACAGAACTACATAGAGGCCACAGTGAAAACCATCAGTTCTAGCTTCTCAAAGATTTCATTATCCATGACATGTGTGATGACATAAGAAAAAAATATTTGATCTTATGGAAAGAATAAAAAACAAAATTGAATGTGAATTATAGCATGGGAGACCTCAAGCAGCTTTTAGAAAAGGCAAAGATTCCTGAGATCACCCATTTTATCCACTGTCAAGAAAGGCCCAGCTCTGCCATAGAAGCCGCCTTTTCTAGCATAAATGGTGAAATATGATCTCAGACAAACTGGGTAGGAATGTGCAGGAGGGACACTAACAATTGCCTCTATTTGTCAATGGGGAGTTAATAAACACACTGCTTTGAAAATTTACCTCTGCATGTTAGTGTAGATGGCAGCAGTCATTTTTCTAAAGGAGCTCAACTCAGCCAGCATTTCCAGCTGGGAAGGCAGGAGGACATCTGTCTTCTGAGCCAGTGTCAATCATATTTGAACAGTGTTCCTCCTTAGCTGAATTTATTATCTGCACTAAGTGATATATTTCTCTCAGCTAGCTCACTTCAGTGAGCTATTTCTTAGCTCACTTCTCCAAGGTTACTACGCAGGAGATCTAAAAGTCTGTTTCTTGCATGACTTTTTTTTCCTAAAAGGTTTTTTTTTTTGGTCGCTGAGACGTGCAGCCACATTCTTAGTATATGAGATCTCAGATTCTTTCCCGATGGCCTTCTAGAGCTTCTGCAGCAAAATATATCTTCATAACTTGTGGTTCACTCTAATCCTGATCTCACTCTTTTTTTCTTGTTTTCTCTTTTTTTTTGTTTCATGAGAAGGGTCTGATGTTTATCACATGCTCTCCCCAGCAGAGAATGTCATCCTGTGCATTTGTGACATGTCACATATACCGAACACTACAATAAAAAATTATTAAACATAAAATAGCACTCTAGAAAAAAATGATAAATTGAAACATAAAACATTCAGAGCACAGATCTAGATTATTGAATTGCCACACTTAATTTCATTTACTCTTCCACTATGATTATTAAAGATGTATTCAAGTGTGGCAAATGCACTATCATGTGCAGGCAAAAACATATCCTACATTCATATTTCAATTATAATTCTTCACATTATGTCTCTCTCTACTTTTATGTGGTATTATCAGAAACACTTAAAAGCAGAAGGTGTAAATGCTTTATCCATTTCGGTGTAAATCCTTAAGCTGGAAACAAGACTGTTTGGGGAGGCTAATTGGGATTTCGACATGTAAATCAGCAAAGAGGCTGATGTCAGCTTCCAGATTAACTTCTTTGCAAAGGTAGGATGCTAATTCCATATTTAGGCATTCCAAAATGTATCCCCACATGTTGAATTTTAAAACACCAGCAGCTGTTTTTCGCAGCTGCTTGGCTTCATTGCACAAGCAGTCTTGACAAACAAGACACCGAGTGCAAACAGGTGAAATTGCAGTGATACATGCTCTCATAAATAGAATCACAGAATCATTAGAAATCGCAGGGATCTCGAAAGATCATCCAGTCCAATCCCCCTGTCACAGCAGGATCACTCAGACCAAGTTGCACAGGAACATATCCAGGTGGGTCTGGAATGTCTCCAGTGCTTCGGTACCCTCACTTCATCATATAATACTTATATTTATATTTACCAATGTTTGAAAGAGTCATTATTGCATTCACACCATCCTGGAGGCTATGAGCCTTGTTTCATTACATTTATACCTATTATCACATTGCATTAATGTGCAGCCTTAATCTTTAGATTGCTTCTGTGCCAGTGTTCACTCTGAAGTCTCTTTACTTGTCTGTCAAAGGCTCCAGGCACCTGTGTAGGAAAGGCTGATAATGCACATCTGAATAATCTGCCTAACTGGACAGCCTGCAAGCACACAAATCTTTGCAGGATGTCAGTGATCCAGGAAAAAATGGAGATTAAGCCTCTTCAGTGAAATAAATAAGCAGTCTCATATTTAACATTTTTTATATGCAAAGTTATCTGACTATGCTTTCTCTCTTCTGTACCATTGCTTAGAAATTGCCACAAAATAGTAGATGGTAAATATTGCAGCCAAATCCTAATGTGTCTCTTGAACTTAATGTTGTTTTCATTGTAAAAATAGCAGAATTAAATGTTTGTTTGGATCTGATAGGCAGGAATGTCCTACTGGCATTTTGTTCCATACATC
Source organism: Upupa epops (assembly GCA_013397515.1). NCBI lineage: Eukaryota > Metazoa > Chordata > Aves > Bucerotiformes > Upupidae > Upupa > Upupa epops. Next base: position 26,488 of record VZRI01004493.1, read on the forward strand.
TTTTTTATAATGTTTCCATATTCAGCATATCTTGGCATGTTAAATTTCAGTGCTTACACAAGATTTTGTATTACTATGTCTTGCATTGCTGGTCATTTAGCTCAGCAGCTTTCAGCTCATTCTATCCATTATTCCTCCTCTGTGTGACATTTTCTTTTTCCCTTAATTTTCCAACACAACAGGGATTGCTTTTGACACAAATAGAAGTCAGATACTTGACAAATATCTCAAATGTATTTTTATCTTGGGTTCAAATGTTGTTTTCATTTCAGAAGCACCATCAGTTGATAAGTGAACAGATGTAAGCTCAGGATTTGTGCAGGATATCATATACCTCCTCAGCAGTCCCAGATAAGGCAACGTTTATATTAACACTGCACTGCTTTCAGCATTTGAAAAATATGGCCATGGGTATTTCAAGATAGTCTGAAAAAAGTCTCTTCTAGAAAAGATACAGCATTAAGGTGAGACCATGATGAAGATCGAGGGAGTTAAAATTACTATATAGATGATGCAGAAAACAACCTTTTTTCTCTGAACAAGGTTAGATAATTAAGTCCAGCTAATTCTGTGAATGTGTGTAAGGGATGAAGTACTACTAGTAAGAGCCTCAATACTTAGTGGATCCATACCTGTGAGATAGATTCATCCTAAGGGAAAAATCAAAGCAAGACTGAAACAGGTGACTGTTCGGCCAGATTCAAAGACACCACATGAAACTATCTTAAGAGATGAGTGTAGGAGAGGCAAGCATGCTCTCACAATGAGTAATTCATTTAAATCATCAGCATTAACTCAATCACACTGATGCTCAGCATCATGAAGATTCTGCCTTTAACCAACAGTATTTTTAATTTCATTTTCACTCACACCCATTGCAGCACTAATAGTGACTTTGAGCATAATTTCATGTTAAAACAATGTTAGACTTTCAGAGACTCGTGTGAGATTTCTGATACCAGCCCGATGCAAATGAACATGTTAATTGTATTTGGGTCTCGATCTGCTGCTATATTATAGTCCCTCACATCTAGATCCCAATTCAGTACAGAGTTAATCAGCTCCATAGGTTTAATATATCTACCACTTTTTGTCTTTCTGAGCTAGTTTAAACAAATGGGGAAGAGGGACTTTATTAAGCTGTCATATCTGCCAAGAATGGAGACTGAACCTCTGGGAATATGGATGCAAAACAGAATGCCTAGTGTTCTCATGTTAATAAATACACTGGACCCTGTTCTATTATTACTGGAATTTGAGCACTGGGAATATAGCTTATTTGTAGAGTTTTAAATTCAAACAGGAACAAACCTTACACAATTACATTTCTTGCACAACTATCCACATTTCCAAAACATAGCTGAATTGTCATGATTTCACTATTTATGGATAGCAATGAGCTATGAAGAGGGCTTTCACAGGTACTGTATAATCCCTTTGGAACTGAGTAGTTTAAGTTTCCATTCCACCTCTCAGTCACAAGAGGACAGAAACAGGATGCAGCGTTGGTGTCTGGGTACTGAAACTGCATATGAGCACAGATTGAACCTCCTATGTGGAGAGTGTAGCTGGTCACAGCTCTTAGTTTAAGGATCTAGGCATAGCTATGTTACGTCTCAGCATCTGTTTTGCTTCACAGCTTCTGACATGAAGGAATCTCCCACAGTGATTTGAGCAAAGACAATGCTGCGATCAGACAGGCAGACAACATTTTGGCCCTTAAAATAAAATATTTGTTTAACTGGTTGGTTTGTTAGGTTTTCTGAAAATAGTCAGACTTTCTGCTTTAAATTTCTACATACTTGTTAGACACTAATAGTTAAATTTGGGTCACTGCATGATCTCATATCTTCTAAAATACAATGATTTGCATTTTATATTATAAAAAGATAGTAATATACCATTTTCTCTTCATATGTGCCCAAGTGGAACTTATTATTATCAAAACTCTCTGGACTGGAGAATTTAAAAAAAAAATTATGGAAAAGTACCTCTTAAAAATAAGTCCTTACTTTTTGTGACATTTTCCTCTTACTTTACCAGAAAAGTAATCATGTGTCCAATATTTTATTTCTCTGTCATATCCTACCAACAATCAGTACCACACAGTTTCTTCTGTTCTTGTATTGTGAAATACACACATATATTTGTGTCAATATTGCTTAGATACCACCACTCTCAAGCTTCTTTCATTGGTCTTTATCACTGTGAGATTTGAGCACCTAATTGCTAGAAGGTCATAAGATTAAACTAGGCAATCTGTTAGGCCAAAGCTTCTCTGTGGAAAGGCTGACAAAAAGGAGAGTTCATGACCTTGACTCAATTTGATTCTCCTGAGGAAAGCAAAAAAGTAAATTTTGAGCCAGAACAATCTTAAGAATCACCTTTATGGGCACAGAGACCAACAACTTGCATGTGAGATGATCCTCAGAAAGAAGTCTGAGAAGTAGCCTCTACTGAAATAATGACCAAAATTTAAACGTTTGTAGCGTAGATTAAAACTCTGAGGAGTAAAATCAATGCTACCTCACAAAATGATTCTATGAAAGGACATACTGGCAGAGAAAAACATAACCAACATCTTTACAAAGTGAAACCGTGTCCTCTACAGATTGAGATAATGTAGTCACAGTTCAGTCACGTACTAGAAATGCTTCAAATGTCAGTTGATGTGATGGGCCACTTGGATTTGGTTTGAAAGAGTAATCTGGAATCTGACATAATGTATAGTTTGTTATAATTTGGGAGGAATAGGGTATCAAGGACCCTTCAAAGGAAGACAAACAGATTGAGTCTCAGTTCATTGGGCTGTATATTGCCTGTTGTAATGCAGTGAATGCAGGGATGCTGTTTACAATTACTCAGAGCACTAAAATAACGCTGTCAGTAACTTTGTGAAATTGCTTATTTTAAGGGTGATGAAGATATTAATGAAATTACAAGTGTTTGAGTTTAATGTAAGCCATTTATGCAGTAATTAATGAGATACCTATTCCTGTTGAAACACTACCTCACGTTTATTTCATCCTATGCCAAATTTTACAAAATTGGGAAAGAGTATTATGGGAAAATTCAAGCCCCTTCTTGCAGTCAGAATGAACAAGTGTATTAAGAAGCAGCACCTGTGGAAGGAATATAAAATCATTCCACTACATAGCTGCATACAGACTCCTCAGTGGGAGTACATTATGGGCCCAGGTTAACCTTTTAAAAGACATTTAATAGTAAGTGGGATTTAACAGCAAGTGGAAGTTAATGCACCATCTGGTGATGTGTGTTCACTTCCTATTTATCTGATAATTAAAATCCTTTCCTTTCTGATAGCTTTTCTCCTTGAGAAAATGTCCTTTATGCAACAGTACTAATGCTAAAAAGACCAAATATTCTAAATCTTTTATGGTGTCCTGAAAATACCACCCTGTTCTGCAAAAATACCTGTGGACCAAGCACTCACTGATGTTCAATGCTTCTTCTGGTTGTTTCCATAGAAGGTGTTTTTTTATGCACAGAGTGCATTTAAGAAAGACATCATCGAGTCCAACCGTTAATCTTAGGGTTAACACCTTTACCAAGCTCATTGCTAAACCATATTCCTAAGCTTCTTATCTACATGACTTTTAAACATGTTCAGGGATGGCAATGCAATGAATTACCATAAGTAAGTCTGTTAAGTGATCTGTTCTCTAATAAAGAACTCCTAAAAATAAGGAACTTTTAGTCTTTTCAATCGAAGTCTAAGCAGTTTGGGATTCTGAACTTAGTTGATGTGATGTCTGCTGCTACAGAACACATGTGCTTATGCAGAAGATGTAGTATATATGGGTAATAACTATCACAGGAAGAAAACAATACAGACATTGAAAGGGACTGTGCTGCATTGAGTAGATGATCTGCCAGCACTTCTCTGTTCTCATCAATGCTATTTTATTAGCAGTACCTAGGCTTCCACAGCTTGGAACTAGATAATCTTTAAGGTCCCTTCTAACCTGAATCATTCTATGAATCTGTGAACATCTGCCTGCCTCTTGGGATATGTCATTAAATTCCTAAAGGTTTTAGGTATTACATTCTGAATAGGAACATTAACAACTAAAAGAATTTCAAGATACAAACTCCACTACTCAGTGAGGTGTCTTTTTTAGCCCCTTGGAAAACTCTAAATTGCAAATAACTATTGAAAACATACAATGCAAATATTTAAGTTGATTATTCATACCTTACTTTTGCATTAGCTAAAAAGCCCAAGAGGTTGCCAAGCAAACAGTCCTGAGAAGTTCTTACTGAAGAACAAGACACTCCAGTTACTGCAGTGAAAATACAAACACCGTTTCTCCTAACAATTCACTGCCAGAATAGAAACAAGTGAGCATTCCACTATGCACAAAGCAGTACTGTGGGGGAAGTCCCTATATCTTGAAAAGCAAATATTTTTCTGAAAATTTAGTGTTTCTATTTAATTATTTGTTAGCTAAACTGCTCAAAAGTTTAATCTTTCATTGCCAGTCACCGATAGGCTCTTTACTCCCTTCCCAATGAATCTGTCTTAGCCAAGTGTGGCTTTAGCATTTTTTGTATTCTGTTTTGCCATAGTATTTTGATAAATTATATGGTTTATTAAAACTTTACTGCACAAAACATGAGCCCATGCTGTGAATCTTTCTCAGTCACACAGGAGGAATGTTTATCAATGTAAATAGCTCCATTTGGTACCTGGGAGGATAATTTTCCAACATCACTACTAAATTTATCACCATTAACTCTGACTCTGTGTCAGCATAATGTTGGTTATGTTACTCATATATCAAAATGAAATACATACTTGAAATGTGTATAAATGAGTAAATTAAAAAAAAATGTGGAACAGAACAAACTTCATTGAACTAGTGACAAAAAATAAACTGATAATTAAATTGAAATTCTTTCAACCTTGATTAAAAAAGGTAAAAATGACAATACATGATAGCATGATAGAGAGTAGGAATTACATGGAACAGCACATAAATTTAAAAAAAAATGTACTAGACAGAAAGCACATCGACTGCTCTATCATCATCTATCCACCTGGTTATGCCCTAAAAAAAAGCTCTCAGGTTGGTCAAGCATGAATTCCCCTTGGTGAAGCCATGCTGACTGTCCCTAATGACCCTTTTCTTCCTGATGTGTCTAGAGACAGCATCCAGGACAAACTGTTCCATCACCTTTCCTAGGGTGGAGGGGAGGCTGAGCCGTGTATAGTTACCTGGGTCCTCCTTCTTAGCCTTTTTGAAGATCGCAGTGACATTTGCTAACCTCCAGTCTCTAGGCACCTCTCCTGATCCCCATGACTTAGAAAAGATGACAGAGAGTGGCTTAGCAATGACTTCCACTGTCTCCCTTAGCCCATGGATTTATGTACATTCAGTTTACTCAACACATCCCTAACCCAGTCCTTACCAATCAAGGCAGGCTCATCATTCCAGATGTAGAAAGATAGTAGAAATTAGAGGAAGTTCATTCAAGCACTGCAATGAGACTTGGCAGAAAAATATTTAAGTCAAATGTGTGAGAAAAATATCTCTAATTATCTGCCAGAAAATGGGTGCCAGAGGAGTCTTTGACAGTAAAAGATAAAGACAATTTTTACTTTTCTAATTTGCGTGTCCAGATGTATGACTTGGGCGTAAGGCATTAGGCATTAGCTCTGATATATCTGTCTGACAGCAGTGAGGCACTTCTCCTCTCATTTTGGAAGACAGTGACAGTATAGGAAAGATATTGAGGTGCTGGAGCAGGTCTAGAGAATGGCAACAAGGCTGGTGAAAGGTCTGGAAAACAGGCCTTATGGACAGCACCTGAGAGGACTGGAGTTATTTAGTCTAGAGAAGAGGAGACTGAGAGGATACCTTACTGATCGCTACAAGTACCTAAAGGAGGTTGAAGCAAGGCTGGTGCTGGTTTCCCAAATTACCAATGGTAAGACAAGAGGAAATGGCCTCAAGTTGCATCAGGGAAGGTTTAGATTGGATTTTAGGAAGAAATTCTTTACTGAGAGACTGGTTGGGCACTGGACAAGGCTGCCCAGGGAGGTGGTGGAGTCACCATCCCTGGAAGGGCTTAAAAAACAGGTAGTCAGGGCACNCTTAAAAATCAAGTAGTCAGGGCACTTGAGGCCATGGTCTAGGGGTTGGGGAGATGTTGGGATGAAGGCTGGACTTGATGATCCTGGAGGTCCTTTCCATGAATAATGATTGGTCTGGGTGATCCTGCTGTGTCAGGGAGATTGACTAGATGATCTTTCAAGGTCCCTTCCAATCCCTGGTGATTCTATGATTCTCAGATGAGATGCAAAATGTGATCTTTCTTGTCTTAGGCACCTAAAGAGTTTAGGTGGTGTTTTGTTGATCACTCTCTTGAATTTATGTATCTTAATAGTCATTTGGGCACCTGAGTGTTAGGTTAGTGCGAGAGTAAACCTGTAGCAAATTACACACACCCACAATTACATCATTTCCTACATGCCATATAGGCTTTGTATCATTTAGAAATGATGAGACAAGATCTTCCACCCACCTTTACCACTCCCTGCCTAGTTTGCACCTGCTCCCTTGTTTGCGCTCAAATGCATGTTTCAGGGATGTGTGGATAGGGGGTGATGCAGTGACATAAAACTTGTGGTTAATGGAAACCTAATGTGCCTGAACAAGTCTACCGAGAACTGTTGGAGAATGAGTGAATTTACAGAGGAAGCTAACACTGCCTCACTAAGTCGACAAGGCAGTAGCAGACCTGCTACGACAAAAAATATTTTTTCCTAAAACTAAGACATTACAGGGAATTTACAGACTGCAGTGCTGGTAAGACAAATTTTACAGATTCAAAAAAAGAAATACTTAACTTTGTCATAAATGTAACCTTTAAAATGCAAAACTCTTTAAAAGGAAATTTTTAAGTAGAATAGTAAATTAGAGTAAAAGTAATGAGGCTTCCATGTTGCAATATTATTAAATAGATTAAACATGTGCTGTAAGTGTGCTGAGCTTGCTGGAAGTCTACAGATCATAGGATCATAGGATCATAGGATGTTAGGGGTTGGAAGGGACCCAAGAGATCATCGAGTCCAACCCCCCTGCCGGAGCAGGACAAAAGTATCTACAGATCATTAGATATTAGTTTATATTCCAAAATCACAGCTGAGAAACTTCTTTTAAAGTTGTGAAAGTTTTAAGCTAATTCAGTAACAGTAAATTAGATTGTCCTAGATAATAATTCCTGTATGCTGTGTGTGGGCCTGAGATAATTTGCACAGTACAATCTGTATTACAGCAAGATGGGACAAGCACCTTCTGTTTACTCTGGTTCAACTGTTGCTTATTCTGGAGCCAAAGAATAAGGTGGGGCTGGTTCCTTCAGGTTGTCTGCTTAGCCTAGTTTCTGCACTGTTGCTACATCTCATATTTGAGGTACGGAATGTTTTATTTTACAAGCCTAAAGTTATTTTTTTGCTGACTACCTCTGTCACTCTTAGAGTTTCTCAACAAGATTTATTAGCTTAAGAAGGCACCATATTCCCAGAAGATATCTGCAGAGTGAGCACCGAAAGTTCAGGTTTTCATGCAGTGACTTTCATGTAGACTACCTTCAGTGGCTGAGCAAATAAAACAGATGAAGGGCTTGGCTTTTCCCTCACTTGAGAATAAGACAGCAGTGGTCACATCTGTACAGGTAGTCTTTTTTCTCATCTTCACTTAACACAGTGTGCTGAAGAAAATATGTGGTCTGTCTAAGTCCTGAACATTACCCTGTCTGGAAAAGTCTTAGCACAAGCTAAGTTCCAGGGGGAAGACTAACAATTCATGAGTCTCAGCAATGTGGGAGATGGCTTGAAACAATACTTTGGTCCTCAGTGTATTATTTTACATATAAGTCTGGCAAAAGCATGAGGGTTTTGTTTTTGTGTTCATTTTTTAAACCATAGAGTGAAATGCAGGTCAGCATGAGAAAGACTAGGGGACCTAAGCAAACTCAGAACTCATTTATATCAACATCTTCATAAGCAGAGTCTGACTTGGGGCTTTCCTCTTTTACATGTATATCCTGGGGTGCTCCATCCTTTATTCACTTATATGGACTAAATACGCATTCCTGAAACACCATTTCAGTGTCTTAATGGGACTCTCAAAAGTAAAAATAATATTTATATATTATATATTTTGCTAGTGTCCAAATTTTGTTGTATACCAACAGTACACCAACTGGTGTTCAGAAAACCTGGTACTGGTACTCTAAATGTGAAGCTCCCATACCAAAATAGCATCTCTTTTCTCTTCTATGCACTGGACTTGGTTAAGACATTATCAGAGTAACGGAGAAAGGAGCAGCCAACAGGGGAGAGGAGCTGAGATGCTCTTTGTCAAACCTCACTTGCCTCAAGACTATATGGTCACAGGCACAAGACTTCTATTAAATTAATCAGATTTTAGTAATAGTTTACATAGCAACAGTTAACCTAGTTTCAAACATGGCATTAAATATGTATTTGCCTGAAAGGAAGATCTAGAGATAAAAATGGATATTTGGGTTCTTTGGTGTAATTTAAAAAAAAAAATAGACAGATTCTTAGAATATTTCAGCACTGAGATATTGATTTTATGTAATTTGTCCCTCCGATCAAGACTGAAGGCTTTAGACACATACATGCTGAAGATGGGTGTATTGGATTACCCCTGGGCTAAGACAGTGAGCACCCATGTGGTATTTTAAACCAGATTTGAGGCTGTCCAAGCAAAGTGGGTATAGTCTGAGCATGCCTTAGAGGCCAAGGACCCTCCAAGATGTGCAAGGATGTATTTCTAGCCTTCACCAGTGGAATTTCAGCATAATCAGTGCCTGGGTGGCATTGCAGAAGCCTCTATCCAGGTTGTGTTACACATTCGCTCCATGAGATCCAAATCTATTAATGATATCTGGCACCAAGAGCTACTATCATATGGTAAAATTTAATTTAAAATGAAAACAAATTAAAGTTTAAATGAAACATTTAAAATGTTTCATTTCATTTCATTTACTGTTTAAGCAGTAAGTGAAATGTTTCTTGCCTGTTCCCTCATGAAATATCTTTTGAAATTAAGTAGGAAGAAGTTATACTACCTTATGTGTAAGAAAATTTCCATTGCAGCCCGGGTTGGTCAAAATTTGGACATAAAGTCATAAAATATTTTCAGAAAACTGTTAGAAATTTAAAATACATTTGCTTCTTCCTTAAAGGACAAAGAATAAGCAGATGGGATAATAAGATGAGAACAAGGGTGTAATGGAGGGGAATTTACAGATCAAAACATCTAATTTTCTGTCTTGAATAGAGCAAATTACATCAGGAGGTATAAAACAGAAAATTAAAAAGATGGGAGAAAACAGTTACTTGGCTTTTCCTTATCAGCATGCATGGTAGTAGAGATAAATGCTTACATTAACCATTGTTCTGGACCAGTTTCCTTTCTGACTGTCGTCGAAAACTCCTAGTAAAACATTGACAATATATGGAAGTTCAAAAAAACAAGCAACTTGATTTTTCTTTTGAGAAACAAAAATCAGAAACCATTTTAAAACATTATTAATTCAACTTCCTCCTTGAATCTTTTGGTCATGTTCTGCATGCTTTTGCTAAGCATACACTGAAGAGTGAAACAGACAAATAGTCACTGCAAAATAGAGTCAGTCATTACTTTCAGAGACAAATAACATTCATTTACATTAAATTCAGGGGTTTGTAGACACAACTACATGCCTCATCTTCACTTCCAGGAATTTTTTTCCTTAATCTAATGAGGTGTAAGTTCACAGTTCAAGACAAAAGAAATTACACACACAAGTGATCATATTGGTCAGACAGACAGTTATGCTAATTGTAATCCAAATTGCTCTAGGATTGTGCATTAAATTTATCAGTACAAAAGAGTGGAGTATATTAAAGTCTTGACCAGGTATACTAGAAGTACATTCTTTAATGCATTGTGAAAGAATACACTTAAGATTGCCTCATACCTTAGTGAATACAGTGTATGGAGTAATATTGAAGTTTGCCTATCATTCCACATTGCTGTATTATTTACATGAAGGGCTCATAAGTATTTGCTACTCTTTTATAGGAAGGATTTGGTGAATAAAATAAGAAAAGCAACCTCTTAGTCTGACTAGGCACTATTCCTCACTAATTCTTCTCTAAGTACAATTCCCTCCTGAACTCTGACTCGCAATGCTGATACTGTCTTTAAAGAGCTATTGCTGCTTTTCATACTTTTGCACTATCATGCTTAACAAGGGCAAGAAGAGAGCAGTCTGAGGAATTAAAACTGCAAAGGAAGCAGAATTTTCCAACAGAGAGATTGCTTAATTAATGAAACTACTTATTTGGAGATGCTGTGAAATCTTGGAACTGTGAATAGATTCCTTTCAGAATGCACATTTTAGTCAAGAACACCATATTAGTCTCAGTAGAGATGTAGATGAAATTTAATGTCATTCATTATATGAGAACAAGTGGTCCACTTTCAATTTAAGAATAAATAAAAACTATATGTAAGAGAGAATTTTAGATATTATAGTTTGACAGACTGTAAACTTTCCTATCATTTGAATATAAACATGAAGGCTGTCCAGGAAAAGCAATCTTGCACCTGTGCCAAATGTCCGTCACAATGTAAGTATGCTCTGCAAGTAGTGACCCAGCACCGGGAATACAGATGGCAATCCTGCAACTCCTTGACAAGGAGAAAATGAATGCAACAGTGCCTGCTACTGATGGGAAAAAGAAAGAATAAAGACTGTGCTCTGAAATGACAAACATTCATACCTATGCTACTGGTTTTTTTTCCCAAATATTGTTTGCAAGTTCTTTTTCAGTTCTGAAACAGCATTCATAAATAAAAAACCACTATGATCTCTATTTTTTTATGTCAGACCTTATGGAAGTACTCTGAATCTTTCCTGGAAATGAAGATTTGATCTTGCTGAGTATCTCCTGCGTAATTTAACTTTTCATACTGATTCTCATTAGAACCTTAAGTTTAAAGAAGCTTGCATACACGGGCTGTACTAGAATTCATACTGGCCCATGTCAGTGTTCACTTTTATGTTACTCTGTTCATTATTAACTTGTTTTTAGCAACCCCATGTCCACCAATATTAGAAACTGTCACCAAGAAATCTTGAACCACTCTCTAGAATTAATAAGCCTTTCTAGGCATCCTACCCATAAGGAAAGAAGACCTGGATTACAGGGAATTAATTTCAAATTATGTCTTCACAATATATGTATAATCCCTAGGTAAAATTATATGCTTTCTTACCAAAAAATATATATACATGACTCAGGATCCTAGGATTTGATCTTCTAACTTTACCAATAATTCTGTACACACAGACTTGGCTATACCTATATACTATTTTAGCCCAGAGCTGACAAATTTAGATCGCATGTTCTTGGAATGATGGAAGATGAAGTTAATAGTATAAACCATATGGCTGGCAATGGTAAATTGCATTTAAAATATCTTAGGGTTTACTGGCCTGTTTCTTTTCTTGGAGATCTCTTTGTTAATGGGAATTACTGGAAGCTTCTCCAAACCAAAATGCCTTTGCAAAAATATAACCAAATTTTCAATATCTCAAATCTTCTCAAAACAAGAACCACAAGCCTACTGGTTTGTTTTTTTTTTTCCTGTGCCCTGACTTCAGCCCAGACACAAAGTCTGGGTGATGGTAATGACACATGTCTTTAGTTCTCACTTATTTTGATGACTTGTGATTACAAGGATAAGTCCTGGCCAGTCCTGATAGCCTTATCTAAATTACAAGCAAGTCAAAACTCGGCTTTCTCAGGGCTGGGAAATGTGGTAAGCCATCAATCAGGGTAAGACACATAGGAAAAGACAGTGACAGTTATACTCTCTTCAGTCTCTGAAGAGAATGTCTTTTTCCAAAGGAATATTAAATAAAGATGCACTGAAGCCAGTATGTACAAAATCTGTGGGTAAGGTCTGTGTGCAGGATCTCTATCTTCTGCTGGACTTCTTACTAAAGAAAAAATTAAAACCTGTAATTATGTAATAGCAAGCAGCAAAAATTTAACCAAGTGTTCTCAAAACTTAACATTTTTAGGCAACAGTGGATAACAGTCTGTGCTAGAAGAAACTGGGAAATTCCAGAATCTAGTGACAAACCACAGTGCCAGGCAGTATATGTTTGAATTATATCTTTCAGTTCTCATAATATAAAGCCAAAGTATTAATGTTCCATTTTAAAAACATTTTTTTCTATAGTTTTTAAAATCAACCACTGGATTTCCTGTACAGAAACATTCTCTGGTGAATCAAACATGGAAAAATTAGCCCTAAGCAAAGTGAACCAGATTCTTTCTGACTATGAATTAAGTGAAAATGGTTGTTCTATCTGATTCAGTTGAGGTGGAGAAAAAATCTGAATTAAAAACAAAGCTTCTGCTTTAATCTTTGCCTTGGGCTTGACCTTGAATTCCTCGAGTTCCTACTTGTCTCATTCACTCCAGTACAAGATCTGGAACAGCTTTTTGTACTCCATTTGGGACAACTATTCAGTGGTGATGGAAAATAGAGAAAATGCAACAGAAAGGAAAAAGACATTTCAGAGACCTTGTGGTGACCTATTTCTGTTCTCAAATAATTTAAGAAGTCAATAGGATATTTATTCTCTGTCTGCTCTGGTGGTATCAGTGCTGCTATTGCAGACTCTTGATTAATGGACTAAATTTTCCATCCCGAATACATTCTGACAAGAGTACAGTCCTTTATCTTAGTAAAAAGCTGTATCACCAATCCTGTTACAGATGTTGATAGGCATACATGAGCTTATTAAATGTCTAAACACAAGTTTTAGTGAATAACAAAAAGAATTACTGTTCAATGAAATAACTCACTGCTGAAAAATGTGTAAGATAGGTTGTGAAATATGGATTTGGAAACCACTAAGATAAATGATGTGTTACGGGATTAAAAAGTGAACTCATTCATTGTGTAATGATGTTTGTCAGTGGTCTGTCTAGTTAATTACCAGGTCTATTGTTAATAAGACGGGAGGGTTTGGCTTTATGATCCCCAATGAGTACACGAATAGCAGCACATGGATATCAGATGGGAAAAAACAGTGATAAAAAGAAATTTAGTTTATTTATGAAATCATGATCAAGAAACCTGTCTAATACAGACAAAATACAAACATGGTAACAGAAACCCAAGATTCTCAGCTTGACTTCTTTACCTCAGTCTTCACTGCAAAGGCCTCCAGCCACATTCCTACAGTCATGAAAGATAACGGCAGGGACTGGAAGGAAGAACCACCCATCGTAAGTGAAGATCAGGTTTGTGATCACCTGAAGAACCTGATGGGATACACCCATGGGTACTGAGAGACCTGACAGATGAGGTTTCTAACACCCCCTCTCTATTCTTTTCCAAAGCTCATGGCAGTCTGGTGAAGTCCCCACTGACTGGAAAAGGGGAAACAGAACTCCTGTTTTCAAAAAGGGTAGGAAGGAGGAGCCAGGGAACTACAGACCAGTCAGTCTCACCTCTGTGCCTGGTAAGATCATGGAGCAGATCCTCCTGCAGGCACTACTGAGACAGGAGAACAAGTGAAGGGGTGATTTGGTACAATTAGCATGGCTTCACCAAGGGCAAATCCTGCCTGACAAACCAGGTCACAGCATTAATGGATGGGGGGCGAGCGACTGATGTCATTTATCTGGACCTCAGCAGAGCCTTTGACACTGTCCCGCACCACATTCTGGTCTCCAAGCTGGTGGAACATGGGTTTGATGGGTGGACCTCTAGATGGGTTAAGAACTGGCTTGATGGCTGCACCCAAAGAGTGGCTGTCAATGGGTCCATGTCCAAGTGGAGGCCAGTGACAAGCGGAGTCCCTCGGGGACCAGTCCTGGGACCAATCTTGTTCAACATCTTTGTCGGTGACACTGAGTGCACCCTCAGCAAGTCTGCTGGCAACATCAAGCAGTGTGGTGCAGCAGACAGGCTAGAGGGTAGGGATGCCATCCAGAGAGACCTGGACTGACTGGAGAGGTGGGCACAAGCCAACCTCATGGTGTTTAACAGGACCAAGTGTAAGGTCCTGTGTCTGGGGCGAGGCAATACTAAGCACAGATACAGGCTGGGCAGTGACTGGCTGGAGAGTAGCCCTGAGGAGAGGAACTTGGGGTTGTTTGTGGACGAAAAGCTCAACATGAGCCAGCAGTGTGCACTTGTGCCTCAGAAGGCAAACCAGATCCTGGGGTGCATCAGGAGAAGTGTGGCCAGAAGGTTGAGGGAGGTGATTCTCTCCTGCTACTCTACTCTAGTGAGACCCCCACCTGGAGTACTGGGTCCAGTTCTGGAGCCCT
>VZRI01004493.1:41054-55456 GCA_013397515.1 Upupa epops
GGGCTGGATGAGGCTCTGGCCAGCCTGCTCTAGGGTGGGGTGTCCCTGCCCATGGCAGGGGGGTTCGAACTGGATCATCCTGTGGTCCCTTCCAACCTTGAGTGATTCTGTAACTTCTTCCCAGGGAGGGTGATGGGTCACTGGAGGGAGCTGTCCTGGGTGTCTGTGGAGTCTCCTTGTCTGGAAATGTTTGAAACCCACTTGTACCTTATCTGGGTGATTCTGCTGTGGCAGGGGGATTGAAATGGGTGGTCTTTCCAGTTTGCTTCCAATCCATAATGTTCTGTTCTGTGATTTGGTGTAGGTGTCCTGCTGTGGCAGGGGGATTGGACTAGATGATCTTTCAAGGTCCCTTCCGATCCCTGTTGATTCTATGATTCTATGATTGACAACTGATGGATCTTGGTATGGTTGGTGAAGTTAGTATTTTGTTTCCTTATGGAATTTTCATGAGAAGGATTCCTTGTTTCTAACTACTTGAGTTAAGGTAAATTCTGTCTCCCCTGCCCTGAGCTCCCCTGCCCTTCCGCCTGAAGTTCGTATTAACTTTTAATGTGAAAACTTTCATGTCTGATTGTAGAAGGCATTCCAGGTTCTATGAAGGAGGTGACGGGGAAAGTCTTCCACCAGTGAAGAAGTCAAATGTTGCCACTTCTTTTAAAAGCCAGTACTTTTGCAATGGAGAAACTCATAGAAGATATGTAATAGAAGTGCAGGGAACATTTCTGTGCTTAGTGTTTGAACTGCTTATATGGAAGAAACGAAGAACAACTTCCAAGAAAGCAAGAATCAACAGCAGAAAAAAAAATTAACCTAGAGACTGACTAGTGACTGTTCAATAATAAGCCTGAAAAACTTCAACGTTTTGGAGCAAGACCAGGGGAAAGCCATGAAATTTTTAGGGGACTGAGGCCTTTCTGAGGAGGCTACTGGGAAATAAGAGAATTTTAAGGGGAGATTTATCATCTGAAAAAGATCTAACTCAGAGATGTAGGTGCACAGTGCACAGTGATGTGACAGGAGGCATCAGACACAGATTAGGAAACAGATAATTTCAATATGATCTTAGAAATTATCATGAGGGTGGTCCAACACTGGAAAGCCTTGCCTAGAGCAGCTATGGAATCCTCATATTGGGAGATGTTCAGAACTCGGCTGGACATGGCCCTTGGTAAACAGGTTTTAACTAGACCCATTCTGAAAGAAGGTTCATGTTATGCATATGGAAATCCTTTCTGATCTAAACCACCATATTAGAGCACATGGGAAATGATGCTAATACTGCAAATTTCACCTTATCATTGAAGTTAAATATAATTTTTAATTAGACTTTAGTGAATTATCTTTTTCTGCCTGCCTTATGAAATAATTCTAGTTACATTGATCTCAGGTTAGTTATGAGGTCTTATTTATTCATATGCCTTACTTAATAGGGTGAAAACAATGTGTTTATCTTGTGAGATGAGAGCTAAACCAGCAAATTATACTCCTAATCAAAAAGTGAATAATTTCTGTTAAACAAGTGTGTGGCTTTTAAAAAAATGTATCTTTGTACGGCTTTACTGTAGAGAGGATACACAAGTATTTTCACATGGTTTTCTCTTCATGTGTAGAAGCACTACACTTTAGTAAACAAAACCAAAACAAAGACAGCCAAAATATTTTCAAAGAATGAGACTGGAGTTGCAGATTCCAATGTATTACAGTGTAATCCCTGAGATCCATCTTTATATAAGACAATGTGTATATTGATTTTTGAAATGCGTTTAGAGCATTGTAACATCTGAAGAAATTAATGCGATTTAGAGAAACGGTAAAGAGGGAAAAGAAAAAGTGCTGCATAAATTAATGCCTCAGTTTTGCTCATTTACATTTTGCAGTTTGTTTTGGAATTAGGCTTCTTCTTTTCTATATAAAATTAGCCAAGTTTCTTAATATTTTACTGAACCATCAGCATGTTACCATTTAGCAGCTCTCTGAACTATGCAATAATCTTAAATTATGGGTGTATGTATTTCATGGTATGCAAAACTTTCATAATGTATTTTATCGCCAAAGGAACTCAAAATTAATTTAGATGGAAAAATACTTTCAACTACTGAAATTCTGATGACATTTCCAAAGGAAAAATGTATAAGTAGCTTATACAGCAGCTCATTGAAAGATTCTGACCTATAAAAATAGGATTCCAAGCAATGGCAGTGCTTTTTGCACCCTGAGATGGATTATTTAAATTCCACGCAGGGTATTAGACCTCATTTCAACATTTCTGTTGCTTACATCAGTAACAACAGTAACAAGGCAGTACTTTGGTCAGGGTTCAACTGGCTTGGGATACTAATCCTCCTGATTCTTGCCATACACTGCATTGGGAAGTATTTTCAAGAAATACGAGAATGTTTTCATGCTGATTCAGACCCAAACAATTGTAGACTAGGGCTAGCTTGCAGACATCTTTGTCCTTTACTAGACAGATTAGTTAGTGTTTGCCTTGTGTTATTCAGCTACAAAAAAAAGGAAACCAAAACTCAGTTAGACTGTATCATCAGTTTATGAATCGCATACTGTGAGTCAAACACCTCAGCCACTCCAGGTAAGGATGAATTCACAAAATGTGATTTTAGAGGATGAATTTTTTTTGAAACTATTAGATTTCATGCTCTTTTCTATTCATGTTCTTGTTGTAGACTCTAATTTTAATGTCTGGAAAATTTACTCTCAGCTAGAAGGCTTGAAATTTTTCTCTCACTTCGTTTCTCTTATGTTTTAAACTACTGTCATCTATATTTGCCTTAGGTAAACATGTAAGGACAACATCTTCCGGCCAAACACAAAAGTTTCCTAATAGAAGTATTTATATGTATGCTTATAACAATACGTTAAATATTTAGAGGGTGTCTACACACCTCTCTTACAATGCTGTACCTATTTTATATCTGGTTTCATTTGTCACATAGATTTGAAAATTAGAAAGATCAAGGATACTTAGTGCTTTTACTCTTCCAGAGAAAGTATTGCATGGAAACTGGTAGCTTTTAGAGAAAATAATGTATTGGTTACACAAAGTGTACTTTATATAGTGTTCTTTGTCCCAGAGCGAAAACTAGGTTAAACTTCATATGGTTTGTATGCAGATAGGTGTTAACAGATCACCACAGTTTGTAATCAAATGTTAGGCAACAGATCATGCATTTCATTTTGCTTGGAAGAAAATACCATCACACAGGTAGCATTGCTCTTTGAGAACACTCAAAGATTTCCACTACTTAAAAGTTTTTCCAAGCATAAGGAAGGCCAGATTCTTCACTTACTTCCTAACTTAGAGACTCAAAACACTTGTAATTCAGCTAGCTGGAGAAGTGGGTAACATTATATTGATTTATCAGTCATTCTGGACTAGTATTGCATATAACAGCAGTTAATCCTGCCATTTTAGGATAGCATTTCTTACAAACAGCAACTAGATCTTACACCATCTGTCACGCAATGCAGTAATAAATAGATGAGAAAAATGAAGCTCAAAATTGAAAGAACCAAGGGTTTTTATTTCCTTTCTATACTGGTAGAGAATTCTGTAACTGTTTTTCCTGAATTATCTACTGCCAAGATATAGGATGGAAAAACATTTTCATACATGAAAAAACATTTCATAAAGAGACAGGCAAATGGGGAATGCTGGAATTATGTGGGCTGCTACAGCTGAAGCCTTTAATAACTGAGTAAGTTTAAGAGAATATCAACTTTTTAAAAGTAATATACTTTCCATTAACTACATTTACTTTCTTTATCAACAATTCTACCATCCTTTGAAGGTGTCGAAGGTGCAAGCTAACGTAGTTTTGATTAGAAAAAAAACAGAACAGCCAAACACAACCAACAACTTTGTGGCTATTTGGTGGCTTAAAGGTCTAGCCAAGTGCTGTTTAACAGTCTCAGAGAAGACTATAGATAGCTGAAAATAGCTAGCAAGAATACTGTTCATCTGCTGAACACATCAGCAGTTAGAAGTTCATTCACAAATCAGAACATATTTGTGCAAGGCCTTAACAATCTAAATTCCCTGGAAAAACTTCAAATGTCTCTTGGTCAGATGGTGACTACTTATATCTTAAACATCTATAATTATTTGTAGTGTAGACATGGAACAATTTACAGATAGTTTAAGGAGTAAATTCATGAAACTTGAGTTCAGAAAAAAGTAGGGAGAGCATAAGGAATCCTGTGTTACAGGCATCTTTACGTCAATGTAATGAAGGCTTTTATGTTATTTAGCCTACTATAAAGAAAAACGCAGTCTGGAGCAGAAGAAGAGAAAAACTGGACCTGGTTCTACTTTCTACTAAAAGATAGTGGACTACCTGATAGTCAAGAGCGAATGCCTTCTGTAGAGTAGAACTGCACACATGGAGAATTGAAGTGGAGGATTGAAATGTTACTCTATTATAATGCATTGCCTCAATTACACTTAGTCAAAAAGAGATGTAGCTTGGTTTTGACCTTGCATTCCCTGAATTTTGTGAATAATAAAAACACCCCATGGAGATCATTGCATTACCTGCTTAGCTTCTGCAGCCAGTTTAACTCTCTTAATGAAGAAAAATGACTCATACAGATCACAACAAGGAATCATTAACCAAACTGTATGGTCAAATATGACATTATAAGGTTCAGGTTAAGTTTCAGCCACTGTCCTTTTCTTCTTTCTGAAAAAGACATCAAGATGGCATGACAAAATATCTCTTGACATCTTTGTAGAAAAAACTTTGAATCACATGGAAACAAAAAAGCCTTCCATTAATCACTTGAAGAACTATTTGCCAGGAAAAAATCTATTGACGTAATTGTGCTTCTAAAATAAAGTTCATCAGAAAAAGATCACCATTTTAACCTAGGAATAGGTATACTGTAGCACAATATTTATTTAAACTGTCTCATGCATGACTGTAGAAGAGTAGTTTAAAATTATTCTCTCAATGCTTTGCACTGACCATACACAACTGAATTCCTTCCAGTGACCTGAAGGTTCATTGCCAGCTTTGTGGTTTTGAGTCTTAATGAGCCACTTAGCTACTTTATTCTGTAAATAACTATTGAACTGTGTCTTGTCCAAACCTGCTGGATGTGTCTTTGCAGAGGGCAGCTTGGATCCCAGTGAGTCAGGATAGGAGAAAGGCAGACTTCAACAATGCCAAGCTCCTTCCTCCCAACAGCTTCTGTGTTTTCAGATTCTTACTGAGTTGCTACTGAAAGAGATAAAGAAAATAACCTAAGTAATGTATGGCAAGGACAAATAAGTACTGAGAAAAACAATATCTTTCAACTTCTTTTATGGTAGGTCACTATGACTGACCCTGCAGACTGTAGGGTTCCCTCCACTATTACGGTCCCTCTCCTCTAAGAGAAGGACAAAGAGAGTCCTCTAAGAAACTAGAAAGCAAAAGAGTCTAACGTGCTAAATCTAAAGCCCATTCTCCCCATCCTGTGTTCACCTGTGCCTTTGCAATCCATGTCTCATGGGTGAAGTTAGCACATGAAACAAATTCTCTTCTGCTTAATTTCATTTGTATTTTTCCTTCAGAGAAAGATGCATTTCTTTTCATTTCTTTTTTTGTTTCTTCATTATCATTCTGAAAAGTCTTTGATCTCCTGTTGTGCCATTTCAAAGATTTGTAGTACTATTACTTAAAAACAATATTTCAATCGTCACACTCTTGGTACAAAGTGTGAGGACCGGAATCCTCACCTTCAGTGTGTGGTGGTCACAATGAAATGATGTAAGGGCAGCTATAACAGACAGCCTTCCTAAAGAGTACTTTGTGCTGGTGCGAAGGAAATATTTGTACCCACCCTTGGAATGAGACTCCTGGGAGATTTGAAGAGACGTGCATTCAAGCCTGCAAGACAAACCATACTGTAGGACTTTACTGGCTTCACAGTTCTCAAATACTGTGGACATTATTTGAGAACATCAGGTGCAATGCTGGAAAGCTTAAAAAGGGAGAAGAATAAGCCCACATGCATGAACAAGTAGTCTGCCTGTGAAGTATTGTGTAGACATAGCTTTTTCTTTCAAAAGCTATACAAAAGACTGAACAGTGATCAATGACAATTACAAAATAGGCAGTTCCTAGCCATCATTGCTATATCAGTCAGAAATTCATCTTGGATTTAGTTAGTTTCTATTTATAATCTCCCTTTATCATCTGAATCTTGAGATAATAATTTTGAACTAGTATCATATTGCAAAACTTGAATGAACAAGGAAAGGAAAGGGTGGCACTGTGCTTCCCCTTTTACTCTGCTGTAGTTAAAAGAAGGAAACCCAGCGATTTGTACACTACCCTCATCTGCTATGAACAGGAATAAAATTATAAAATTGAGAGAAACAGGTTTAGGAGACTTACTTCTATTACTTCTGTAAAATTAAAATAAAATCTTAATGTGTTATAATTAAGGTATAGGAATGAGATGTTTATAGGCACTTTGGATCCATCCAGTTTAATGGTGAGCAAAGTTCAGTTGCTACCAGATGAGCCCACATTTCTCCATTAGCATTTCATTTTACATTCAAATTCAGTCACTGTGAAAGTTCACTGGACATTTCCTTGGGGTCAGTATAAATAGCTAAGTGAATTGCATATGCACATATTTTGGTATAATAAATTGCAGATTCAAAAAAATATCCAGGAAACTATTTTGAAAAACCCGGGTCATAAAAGTGTTAGGAGAGGCATCTGCATGGACAGTTAAATAAACCAGAAAAAAAGACTGCTGTAGAAAGTGACAAAATAGCATAATATTACAGCATTTGTCACTTCACATTAACCTTGTTTCCCTTGCTCTTTATCTTATTTTGTGATATCTTAACAACATATGAGATTTCACTACAAGAGTATCAACATCATAATCACTTTTTAAAGTCAGAAGACAATTCAATTTAGTCTAGAGAAAAATAATGGAATTAGCGCACAGGGGAGTCACATTTACTTTAAGCCCATTAGTTTTTTTCCTTTGGGAAAGAGAAAAAAACTTCCCACCCATCACAGGATGAGGTTTAACATGGGCCAAGTGCAGGGTCCTACATTTTGGCCACAATAACTGTCTGGGGGATGAGTGGTTGGATTGTGGACTGTCAGAGAGGGACCTGGGACCTGGGTTGACAACCAGCTAAATGTGAGATAGCAGTGTGCCTAAGTGGCAAGAAAGGCCAATGGCATTCTGGCTTGTATCAGGAATAGTGTGGCCAGCAGGACTAGGGATGTCATTCTCCTCCTGTACTCAGCACTGGTGAGGCCTCATATCAAGTACCATGTGCAGTTCTGGGCCCCTCGCCTCAAGAAAGAGGTGGTGGAGTTGCCGTGCTTGGAGGTGTTTAATATAAGACTGGAAATGGCACTTAGTGCCATGGTCTAGCTGATGTGATGTCAGCTCCTGTGCTGGATTTAATGATCTCAGAGGTCTTTTCCAGCCTCAATAATTCTGTAATTCTGTGATCTGAATGCTGTTAAAAATGAACAGCTATCATTATGTTATGCTTCAATCAAGATTATGGGCAAAGCTCTAACACTCTAGTGACATTTGATCAGCAAAATCTTGTACTTTGTATTTGGGATTGGTGTTTGTCTTATGTTAGCAGTGCATGAGCTGAAATTCTTAGCTCTGAAGTTTGAAAAAACACTCCTTGTATAAGAACAAATAGAGCAGGTTAGTACTTTGAATCAGTAAGGTGATAATTACTCATCTTTTTAAAGTGTTTTTTACCTCAAGATCTCCAGGCTTGTTACAGAAGTAATGATTCCTAGTTCCTTCATACCTGTGGACAATCAAGGAACGTACCATGAGGAATGACTAGATGAATCCATTTGGCAAACTAGTGTCAAAACTGTAATCACAGACTCCTCATGAGTGGTACTTTGAGTACTGATAGACATCTTACAAGGATTTTTGGTGCCTGCATAAATATATTTCTGTTGAATACTTTGGAGGATATGGATTGTAAATTTCTATCAAGCTAGAGCAATCACTTGTTCTGGATTTATACTGTAGAAAGGACTTCTTTCCTTCCAGCACATTTTAGCAGTCCTCCATACTGCCTGCTAAACCTCATCCATTTATTTAAAAATAACTGATAAAGCTCCACAGAGATATCTGTTTATCATGAGGCACATATGTGAACTATGGCAGTTTTTCCTTAAAGAACAATCCATTTGTTCAGACAATGAAGTATTATAGAACAGAGTAGTTACTGATATTTCAATCACCAGATCATTAAAACAAGCTGAAAATTAAAGGTAACCTGAGCTATCTACAACTTATCTAAACTTAATTAGTCCTCTGTGCTCTTGAGCCATAGGAAAGAAACAGCCTCTGGGAACAATCCGTGACTCCTGTCTTATACACATTTTTTACTGTGGAAAGAAACATCATCTGGAGCTACCTCTCTCTCTTGACAATAGAGGATATAGGCAAGTTATTTAGAAGATATGTAAATGCACATCTAAAATTTGTGGGGAAAGTCCTACACTATTAAAGTTTTCAATCAGCCAGACTGTTTAATGTCATTCATACTGATTTTTGATTCCAAATAAATTTTAGTAGTTTGTGACCCTAACTTAAACTAGTAATTTAATCTTCCACATTGTTTCTCTTCCCTGCTTTCTGCTACCTTTTCACTAATAATGAGATTTTAATCCTTCTCAGGCCTGGGAGCTTTCTGCTATTGCACCTCTTCATGAACTCTGTCCTGAAACTATGAGCATTCCTGCAAAATCACAACAATGAAAATGGCATTCACATGTCATATGTTTCATTATGAGACACATAATAACTATTCATTTTAATGAATACTTTAATATGTTATTCCTTGTACTACAGTAATAAAACATTTTATAATGGGTTAATGGTGACAGGTTCTGAGCCAGTATGGCACATCTCTAATGCATGTTCTCAGCTCTGAGTACTGAATTCAAGTGTTTAAATGTCTTGCTGAATTTGTGATTCAAAATTATAGGTATTTCCCAGGCCAATAAATGCTGATAATATAACAATATGACCTAACAGGATTATTTTGAGAGTGCTTTCATAAGCTGATAAGCACTGATTGTCTATACAACATGCATATTCAAAGTTGCTCCACTTACTACAAGAAATTATAATGAATAAGTTTATACCACCAATAAAAAAGTCTACTTAAGTATTTTCAAAGACTTACAAGGAAGGCTAGAGAAGATTTTGCTTATGAGCAGTATAATATGAAGTGTTTTTTTTCTCTGAACACTGAAATGGAAACAAAACCCAACCCATTACTCAGCAATAAACAGTTTTCACAAGAGACTTCACAGTCTGTCTGGGATGAACTGAAAATTCCTACTTAATTCATTGTCATTCAGTGTCTCATAAACTTTGCATTTTTAAGGAATCTTTTTTTTTTAGGTCCACCCAGAGTGATGAAATAAACTAAGCAGACTGTTAAGAAATATTATGTGGGCAGAGAAAAAATGGCAATTGAGTATATAATTCACATGATAGCTAACAGAAAATACTGATTACATTTTTCTCTTACTTTAGACATTTGAGGGGGTGGCTTTTTTTAAAGCAGCATCTCCAGCATAATTTGGGGGTGTATGTGTCTTAATTCCACCAGTTGATACTATGCACTACTCTACTGCCTGTTATTATGCACAGTAACACTTTGAACCTTCACGTGTCTATATTTATTCAACAGATGGTAGAGCTTGTGAGAGCATCAAAAACCTTCCTGACAAGAAATCAGCTCATTCTGTGCAAGGAAACTGCCAGGTATCTTTACAGGATGGAAAACAAACTGATGGCCTGCTTCTTTTCTCAGGAGGAATTAGCAGCATGCATCAGCCACAAAAAGGGCAGAAAGGCAGGAGCCACTGAATCCTGCAAGCCATAGTTCAGTGTCTGGTAAGGATACACTGAATGTACCTTGCTGTATGGTGCAAATTTATGCTAACACAAAAAGTTCACCTTTGAACTCTGTAAGTTCATTCTTATCATCCAGATAATAAACACAGGAATATTGTCTTACATGCAATAGAGATCAAGAATCTTTCTCTAGTTTTCTGTGTTTGTTTTCATATTCAGATTATTAGTTTCAATAGCTCCTAAAACAACTTCAGCATGGTTTTATAGTGTTATAGAACATGAGTGCTAAATAACAATCCTGTTTTCAGAATATCTACTTTGAGATAGTTGACTCAACACCAGAAACTGTTATTGGAAGAGGACAGTTTAACTGTAAAATACTTTTTCATAAAAGCTTCTTTCTATCAGAGAATACTGTATTCATTTCTGACGGCTTTTCTAGGACTTTTTATAGCAGACAATAACTCATCATGAATTTCTCACAAAAGTTTTCTAGACAGTAGATTTAGGTGTCTTGTTCTTTATTTAAGCTTGAAAGTGAGGTAGCACAGAATACACTGATTTACACCTCCTAAAAGAGGTTTCAAGTTGAGTGAAATAATGCTGAAAGTATAAGAATATGAGTTTATAGAATCAGCATGAGTCGATAGGATACAGAAGCAGGAGAAAGTCCACTAGGAAGCTCTTTATAACACAGCAGCAGAGACTGCTTTCTGAAGTGCCCTTGGAAATAGGAATTTGTGCACAGTTGCCCAGGTGACAAAATCCAAGAGCATTGTGCCTGCTGTGAATGAAACAATACATTTTGTCTGTTCATTGTGGAGTGGTTAGGATTAGCAATGCCAAGAGCTATCACCTCAAATGAACATAAGAAACACAGATTATTTTTTGTAGATACGTGCTAATTGTCTTTTGAACTAGACAGGTCTAAAAGTAGAGAGGTGTTTTTGATCAAGACTCATATGAATGTCTACAAATGTATATATAAGTCCCATTATTTCTTATATTTTTTGCAATGTAAAATAAAATCAGTAATTTTTCAAGATAGATCTTTGGAGATGGTATCCTTGACATTGTTCAGGTGGCAATTGTTCTTTTAACCTGGGTTACAATTTCTCTGGTTCTTTCAGACTCTTACATAGTTCAACCCTTAGAACATCATAGACATGCCATACAATTTTTCAGAAATACATAAAACTGACATTTTTAGGGTAAATTGTTTTCACCTTCTTCCTTCATTCACAAGTCCTAACTTGATCTGCAAAACATTGTATTAATAACTTAACATCTACCTAGTAACCACGAATAAATGTTTCTCATTCATATCCTCATGGAGCTGTTGGGCACTTGCCCTTCTCGCTGAAATATTCAGTCCTTAATGGTTGTATTTTCCCTGGAGTTAGCAGCCAAGTTTCTCTACTTTACCCAAAATTCATTGTCCAGCATGAAGACAAAGCTGGTAACATAAAAATGAAAATTAAGTGCCATGTCTTCTGTCCCAGTCCAACCTTCAGAAGGTATGAGCAACACAGCACATTGTCTCATAATCATATCTACCCTTTCTTATAGAGATAGGTGCCCTATGAAAAAAACACATCAAAACTTGTGCTGGTGCATATCTTCAGTCCTCATTCATCTGAACAGAAAATATTAGTAGGAGGGTTTATAATACTATGTAGCTCTGAACCTCAGCTATCTATTGCAAACTACATTATTTCAAATATTTCACATCCCATATAAGTCTGTAATCTACTGCAACCATTGCCATTGACTTTTTCTGTTTTTCTTATGCTGGCAGGGTTTAAAATGATTTATGATTTAAACACAGAACAGGCAAGGGACAAAAATAGAGAATTGAAGAGACCCAAATGGGGCTTTTTTTTCATAGGTGATTACATCTCCAGTGGAGGAAATATTATGGTTTCAAGCAGCTCTGACAAAATATTTGTCCAGGATTTTTTATATAGAAATATATATATATAATCGGTTTTTTATATAGAAAGTTTTCAGATAGGAAAATTTGTGGATTTCTTTTTCAAGAAAATTTGCAATTGGAAGGTGGAGCAGAATACAACTTGCTGCAACAGTTTACAGATACTACACTTGCAAAGCTGAAATAATTACTTAAGGGTAGATGAACTTTAATTCCCAGAAGAATATTTTAAAACCCAGAAATAGTCTGTTTTAACTATCATAGAGTAGAAGTATTGAAAATTAGGGTATACTTAACTCTTGTGGTACAAATTATGTTAGCCAAAAATTCAGGGCAAGTATAGAACAAGAAATCTACTCCATTTTTCCAACTACTACTCAGCTGGTTGGTAAATTTTCTTTGTCTTCTCAGATGTATTTATCCTATTGCTGCAGACTGAGTTTCTGTACGTAATTCATAGTTGCTCATGCTTAAATAATGTAGAAAGATATAACCTTCTTCTGTATCCATGTATTTCCCACGATCATCCCTGGTCGCATTTAAAAGTCAGGTAGATCTGGCACTTAAGGGCATACTTCAGTGATGAGCTTGGTACATACATGTAATGCATCAGACATATACTCTATGGTTACTAAAATATTACCTTTTAAAAAAATCCTCTAGTTTATGTCAAGCCACCAGTAGAACAAAGTATTTCAAACCTCAAAATGCTTAGGACAAAGAACATTTACAGTCTCTTTCACCATCTCCTGTGGAGTGCTATGACAGCAAAATACAGAAAAACAGAGCTTTGGGATAGATAAAAGAAACAAGTACCAGTTACACCAGTGATAAGAAAGCTGTGAAGAATGACACAGAATGTTTAGTTTATGTTTTATGTTCACGCTATTAGAAATGACTGTGTAACAAGAAAACACAGTAAACTTTATAACAAATACCATCATGCTCAGAGAAGATGAATATGGCTTGTTTTTGGGCTAGCATTATGGACAGCTGTGTCTAGAATATAATGAGAGTCTG
Source organism: Upupa epops (assembly GCA_013397515.1). Classification (NCBI taxonomy): domain Eukaryota; kingdom Metazoa; phylum Chordata; class Aves; order Bucerotiformes; family Upupidae; genus Upupa; species Upupa epops. Next base: position 53,899 of record VZRI01004493.1, read on the forward strand.
AGGATGAGATTAAATAAGAAGTCAAACATATTGAAATTAATAACATTATTTTAATAATCTCTTCTGTAAATAAACTACATACATATTTCTACATGTTTTTAACAGGAAGTTCAATGTCTGAAATTTCAAGCAGCAGTAGGTTTTTTAAAAATTTATTCTGTACCATCTGGTATCAGTGTAAGAGTTAGAGGTCATAGATATATATCTGCAGTATGCCATTGCATGTAAAATGAATCTTGTCAATGCATGCCTTGCAGTGCTGCTGTGAAATGCAACTTAACTTTCTGCATTTTTAGAAAGAGAATGCACATCCCCTTATGAGAACCTGAGGTTAGTTCCAAAAAGAGATGTGCAATTACAATGTTTATCCCAAGCAAAGAGACACTCGATTTCCTCATTGATTTTGTGTTGGTTAGACAGGAATTCAGAAAAGAAAATGACCTTGATAACACAGCCTGTGAGTAGGGCATCAACATTTGACTCTTGCTGGTCAATTTGTGTTCAATACATAAATATTCATATCCAAGAGATTCAAGATTCTTCCCTTTAAACATGGTTACAGAACCATGTCTGTTCAGACTCACTGTCTTTCAGACACACGTTTACTACAACATTTTTTGATAATGTTCTTAATTATTACAGAAACCCAAAGAAAGGCAGAGGACAAAGAGAAAGATTGGAGGGAGGAAATACAATACAACTTCTAAACTATTGTTCTTTAACAATTAGAATTAGGTATGTGTGCATTTTGTATTATGTTCTGTAAGTTCATGTGATTTATGGGGACTAGGAAGTGGGCAGAAATATTTGCAGAGTTTTGCTTGCACATTGGTATCCAAGGTCAATGAAAAAGCAGAGTGTTAGGACACTGAAGTGAGAAAAAAGCAAAACATGCACTTTGGAAGCAGTAAGATAAGAAAGAGAATGTTAAAATGTTGCCTTCAGAGCTAAGCAGCAGCTGAATGGCAACATGCATCATTGGTCCCTTCCAACCCTGACCGATTCTATGACTTCTTCCCACCGAGGGTGACAGGACATTGGAGAGGGCTGCCCTGGGGGTTTGAGGAGTCTCCTTTTCTGAAGATATTTGAAACCTGCCTGGACCTCCTCTGGATGATCCTGCTGTGGCAGGGGGATTGGACTGGGTGACCTTTCCAGGTCACTTCCAACCTGTGATGTTTGTTCTGTGACTTGGTCTAGGTGATCCTGCTATGGCAGGGGTATTGGACTAGATGATCTTTTGAGGTCCCTTCCAATCCCTGAGGATTCTATAATTCTATGATCATTATATTTATTTATATAGATACTACACTTTGCCTCATTGCATTTTAAATTGCCTAGTTCTTTTTTTTGAAGTATATAGTCATGTCTTGGTTTGGGAAGACAGGTATTAAATTCTTTCAATTTAAAGGCCTTCAGGCAAGAGATTTGGGAAAAGGAACAACAATTCTTTATTAAGAACACTAAGGAAATAACCCAACCGTACACCCCAAACAACCAGTCAGAATATGAAGTGTCCTAGGGATCCCGACAGAGAAAATAAAACCTGTCCCAATTT